>CM076572.1:1055857047-1055914547 GCA_034641835.2 Pinus albicaulis | reverse complement strand
CCTCTCCAATTTATACCACCATGGTCAAAACTGGTGTATTGTCAGCATGTATTCCAAGAACGCATCTTTTTCCTGAATTCGTGTATTGGCTATTATCTGTTATGTACCCAAGGAAGTGTTTTGTAATGAAATGTCAAGGTGAAATTTTTTTGCAGGTTTCAGCCCAATTAATTCGTCAAGCTCTGTGTTACCCCGAGTCAGGGTCATATGTCCAGTTTACTGAGGATTCATTGATGGCACATTATGATAGTCTTGCAGGTCAGGAGTTCAACCAATTCATCTCTTTTCTGAAGCCAAATCACAATAGTTTTCACCTGATAATGAAGAATTCCCCATGGAGGTTTTTTATATATAAGTCAGACCAGTTTTGAAGTGCATTACAAATATTTTGGGAAATGATGATGATAGTACAGTGGAAAAATCAATTTTGGGAATGTTCGCCATGATGATGAGGCTAGGAGTGGTGCTGGATATTCCATCCTATTGGAAAGAAGTTGTCAACTCTCAGCTCATGAGCCTATCACTAACAGGTTCATTCAGGTTTCAACTCTCAGCTCATGAGCCTATCACTAACAGGTTCATTTAGGTTTCCGTCTCTTGTTATTTACCTCTTCTTATATCAAAATGCAGAAGAATTCATGCATCTGGGGTTAAATATAATGGATATGAATAAGAAAAGATAGTCAGTCGTTTTATGGACAAAAATAGTGAGGAAAGAATAGAATGAGGGTGGTTTATTTGATTTTTCTATTCATTTCATGTCTACTGCATATAAAATTTTGAATGGAATTATTCCCCCTTTCATTTTTCCAAAATCTCAAGGGTTATTACAGTTGGGGATAAGTTGTAAGTTTGGTGATTGGTTTGTTTTTGAAGATTATTCTGAGATTAGGCTTCATGGAGCTGGTGTAGAACCTTATAGGCTTCTTGTATTTGCGCCTATGGGATTATTTGCTTTGGAGTTCATTAGGAAAAGTTTAAACATGGATCAAATACATTTTGTGCCTATGAAGAAGGGTCACATGTTTAAGTTACCAATGACTATTAGGAATTTTATAGTTAATATGAGATAAGAAATTGATGAATATTCTAAGATGTTAGATGAAATGCACCTACTGTTAGGAGAGAAGTGGGCTTATGACCCTCAGTGTGATTTCTAATAGGAGAATTGAAAATGGCTATTCAATATTCATTCATGAAAGCAAACCAGATATAGAAAAAATGGCAAGTAAGGGTTTTGTAGGTTCAGTGATCTCAACTGTACAGACTCCTATCATATCAGAGAAGTCAAATAAGAGAGGCAAAGAAACAGTGATTGATTCAGAGGATGAAGAGAAAAGGACTGAAAAGAGAACAAAGTTCAGTGAGGATTTTGCAGATGCTCAACCTGGTTTCTCATTATATTTGGGAGATGAGCAAAATGTTCCTACTTCACCAAAGAGACATGAAATTACTAAGGAACAAGTGCCCTTAATTAAACAAATGTTTTTCGAGATTGCAGAAAGAAATCAGAAAATGAAGGCAAGCATGGAAGCTCAAGCTAAGTACCAGATAACCCCATATCAAATAGGACTTCTAACTGCAATGGATCTTGAAAAGGATCAATTTAATATTTCCCTTTCACATCCCTCTGATATGTCTATTGGTTCATCCAATAATTTTAATACTGTTAATCTAACTATAGATTTGAAGAAAATTCCATTGCTTGACAAAGTAAATCTGCATATGCAAACATGTCAACTGATTGTGAATGACCTAAACAAAAACAATGCAATGGCACTGAAGGCTGAAAATGTACTTGTAAAAGTGATCAAGCAGTTGAAGTTAGAGAAAGCTAATTCCAGGGCTTTGACAATCTAGAACGAAGAACTCAAAAAGATTATTGTGAAGATTGGGGTAGATCCCAATGACAAGTCTGCTATATAGAAGCTTTTGCAAAGTGCTGAATTAGGAATCTCTGTACTGAAGAAAAAATTGAAATTTCCTACAGGAGAACACTCCATGGCAGCAAAGGTTGCAGAAATAGAAAATGAGAAAGAGAAACTTCTTCAGCAGCTCTTGCAAAAGGAAGAAGAAATCACCAAATTAAAGCAAACTGCATTGTCATTGCAGAATCATATTGAATCTCATACTTGCACTTTTGTCTTTCCATCAGGTAATGAAGATCCATTAGCAAAAATATCTCAATTAACCACTAAATTGCAGATGCTAGAGAGAGATCAAAAAAATGCACAAGCTGATTTAGAAACAACAACAAAAATCATACAAGCCATAGAGGGAGAAGTCAGTAAATACAGAATGGACTGCCAGACTGCTGATGCTGAGATTAAGAATTTCGAAGAAAAATTGAAAGGAAATATATCCTTAATACAGGCTAAGGATATCATCTGGAATGATATTATTGTAGAAATGAAAACAACCTGGGATTTTATGACTGTTGTTGCAGAAGAAAAAAATATTATTAAGGAGTTTGAAGAAAAAATCATGACAAAAAAGAAAAAGACAATTAATAGGGCCATTTGGGCAAGAAATTTCATTGGTTTCATTAATTCCAAAACAAATAAAGAGTTGGAAGAAAATGAAATTAAAGACATGATTTTATATGTTGTGGAAATTAAAAAGATGATTATAAAAAATGATTGCAGGAAGTCTACAGAAAAGAAGTTGATTGAGCTTAAGGAAGCAGTGAACCAGTTTGATAATTTATTTGATAAAATAGCAAGAGTAGGTTTGCCATCATGTTGGGGTCTTGGAGGTGGTCTTTTATCATGGAATTCTTATGAACCCTTTCTAGTGTTGGAAAAAATTAAGGTAGACAGTACTCATGAAAAGACTCAGGTTCTTAAAGGATCAACAATGATCAATTTCCTTCAAAGTCATTTTCAACTGCTGTGGTTAGTGAAGAATTTATTTGCAGAGAGGCCATAATTTAACATAATCACTGCTTTTATATTGGATATCATAAGCTGGTCCATTCACCTAAGACCAATATTGAGATATGGAAGAAATGCAGAGCCTGGATGACAGATTTGCCAAAGGACCTTTCGACTTCAAAGAAGGATAAACTAGCTAGTCAAGGAAATGCAGCAGCAACATCATCAATTCACATTGAGCAAATAGATTAGGATTTATATTCTATGTTATTTTCCTCTTTTCGAGAGAATGTAATTGTAATAAGACATTTTTATGACATGTAATAGGAAGTTGACGAAGTCCTAAGTAGTTGAAGCAGTTAGGATTAGTTTCAACAGTTACAAACGACTTTTTCTTGTATTTAAAGAGAAAAAAAAGAAAGGAAAAGGTTCTGAGTTTTGGACCTTCAAATTGCAATTTTTTGTACTTAGATTTCAAATGATTAATGAATGAAAAGCAAGTTTCTGGCATTTTTTGATGTTGATGTGTTTTCCAGTTTACATTGTGTGCTTTCCATCTCTGAATAAAATGAAGTAATGAAGTTGCATGTCTCTTTTTACTTGTGTGAATAAGAGTTAAAATCCTTAATAGGTGCTCCTTCATTTTAATTGTTTCTTTTCTTATAATTCTTCTGGATTTTGAGGTGATATATTTTGTACAACATCATATCAGTTTGGGCTTCTTTCTTTCATGTTATTCTGATCATTCCATTCTATATTAATAGATAATAGCATTGTGGGACATTCATTGTACTTGATCTTTGAGGGTTTAAGGATAAATATTTGAAGGTGACTAAACAAAGACCAATATTTCTATAACACAATTATATAAATGTCTTAAGCACAGATTCCTTATCATAGCTAAGGTATTGTCTCTTAAGGTACAACAGGGTTAATATTTCATTCTCATGGTAATGGCAACAGATTCCATTCCAACCATGAAAACCTGAGAGCTTCCAGATGATTGAGCTTTATCTACCATTTGTGTGAGATGAGAAGGGGAGGATTCTTTCAAAATGACTGAAGTCCCAAGTGTGCCCTTCAGAAGATGGGAAATTTTGACACGTTGAGGACAATCCTTGGTGTAATGATCATCATCACATATCAGACAAGGATATTTGGGCTACGTTTTGAAGAATCACTAGCAGATGACTTCTTTGAATCCTGTTTAGGGTTTTTGGATTTAGACTTTACTTTACCCATTTTCTTGCCCTTCGAGGATTTATCTATTGCGGTAGATTGAACAATATTTATCTCTGAGGTTTTACCATGATTATTTTGGTTATGGGAAGGATTACAGGGCATCGTGGAAATAGTGGATTTAGACTTTGAAGAAATTTTAGGCGCACTACCATCAGTATGAGACATTGTCCCAATAACTTCGAACCTAGGCCAGGACCCCTCAAGCTAAAAAATGGTTTTTTTGCTTGGACCAAGATCATTTTGAGAGAGATTGGGTGATGTGGTAGCCATCAAAGCCTAAATTAGAAGACTAGTTTGAGAAGCAAATTCAAGAATTTTCCCTTAAGGAAAACAAAAGTAAGAAATTGTCTGATGAATATTGGAAAGAGAAGTATATCTTCACAGAGGTTCAGAGATATTCTTCGTGACCTTTTCGCATGAATTACTCGAGTGGTTATCAATATTAACATAATTACAAACCTGTTGGAAGGATGAAAAGGTCACTCAGTGGACACCTAAGTTGATCCAGAAGTTAGAGCAGACTGATAATTCCATCACCTAGGCTGTAGATCATTGGGTTGATAGCATTTTGGGTGGGTTTGTGATAGAATTTGTAGTAGATTTGTTTGTGTCTTATTCTGAAGCTGAAAGGAGGTTTTTCAAGGGACAAAAATGTCAACTCATACGCTCTCTGCCTCAGCTAATTAAGATTCTATTGTGTGAAAAGGGTGTTTTGTGTAGCCACACTGAGTGAATGACCCTAGATAAGCTAGAAAGCACTATGCGCAGTGGAAATTATTATCGGGTTAATCAGAGAGGGGACAGATATGTATACAACCCTCTAAGAAATTCGCTTGATAGTGATATAAAGAGTGCATTCCCATGTTTGATATAAAGAGGATAAGGCAGGCCCCTTTCAACCCTCCATACCAAAAAGAGATGTACCCCTGGTTGTCATACTTACCCGACTGAGAGTTCATACCCATACGCGCATAGTACATAATCTACATTGTAAGGCACACTGACTGTTGATCCAACTTGCTGCCTTGCCGAAGGGAAGTCTCTTGCTTCTTACTTACGGGACACTGACCTAGGGATTTCTAAATTATAGTCCACTGTCGCACCTACCTGTCTTATTGCTGCCCGCTTGAGCCTATAGCTAATTGTACACCCAGTCCATGTAAGGAACCTACCAAAACATGTCCACTAAGCCAAAAAACCCAAGTGAGGCGCCATACGGGAGGGATTGAGTGAGTTGCCTAGCACGTGGTGAGGCCACTCATGCCAGAGGTAGCCCTCCTGATACTCCATAATCGAACTCGTGTAGGGGTAAGGCATATCCTACCCCACCACCACCACCACCTGAAGGAGATATGGCCACACATATGAAGATACCCAACTTTAAGGGTGTGGGAGATGAGGACATGGATAGGTTTTGGATTTTTTCCAATGCAGTATGGACTGCGCAAAATGTTAACAATGATGTTGTCAAGAGGGTGCAACTGGATATGGCGTTTGAAGGTCATGCGTTATATTGGTCTATGGGATATCTGACTTAGCACATTGATCCCACTATTGCATAGATTAAGGATGCTTTGAAACAACAAATCAGGAAGTCCAAGTCCTACTCACAATACGTGACATAATTAAAAGATATCAAACAAGAGCCAAATGAGTCTATTTGGGAGGTGGATCAATGACTGAAGTGCACCATTAGTGAGGGAGGATTTATTTATGAAGATAAGTAGCCCAAGGAATGGTTGATTTCCATGACCTTTCCGCATCTTTGTGGGCCTTTGAATCAACAAAAGATTGATTCTCAGGCCGAAGCTCTAGAAGTTTCTATAAAACTAGAAGCTATTCCCAGAGCAAATGATCAATTCATAACTCTACAAATCCAATATAAAATGGAGGAAATGCACTTGGAGATTCAAAACCTACATAGATACAGAGGAAACAAAGTTGGTGTAGATGTCTGGTGCATACGCTATAAGGGTTCTGGCCACACCAAAGATCAGTGTACTTTGTTCTCAGATTATATGCAAGAAAGGGGATCGAATCTACTGTGCCCCATGGATGTTGTTGGGCCAAGTGGTACTCCCACACTATGGTGCACTAATGGTAGGGTAGCTAGATGACATGATACAAACCAGGGAAAATTTTAAGGATAGAAGTTTATTTTAAAGTTTAGAAACCTTGGTGAATCTTACTAGTCCTTAATATGCAAATTGTAAAATTTTTGGTGATATTTTTGTAGAAATATTTAGATTTCCAATGTTTTTATATTAGTAAATATAATATTTTGGTGATTTTTGAAGTAAAATAATGGTGTACTATACAATTTAAGCTAATTAGTTTAGAAAAAATGGAAATTGGTGAATATTTTTTTTGGAAAAAGCATGGAAAATTAGCCCACATGCAAATATTAGCCCCTAAAATTTTCCCTAATACAAACCATTTCCCTCGATTGGGAAGTTATGTACCAGAGATGAAGCAGAAATGGTGCAGGTTTTTCTCTTCAGTTCATCACAATGAGCACCACTATCACACATTCGACCTAATGATGGATAGTGGTAACCTATATAGAGTGCAAGCCGACCCATCTTCACCAGCATCTCCCTATGGACATGGAGGATCCCCAACAAGAGGAAGGGGAGGAGGAAGAGGTGGAGGCACAGTTTGAGGAAGAGGAAAATTAATCTGCTATAACTGTGGAGACATTGGACACTATTCACATGACTTTTCAAACCCTACATGAAAATCCTGTAGGTACTTTAGACGATTTTATCATGTAATTGAAGATTGTACTATTTTAATTTCTAGAATGCAGGAAAAGAAACAAAATAAACCTATGAAAAAACATACAAATGGTTAAATTTGAACCATGTGATGATTATCCAAGTGTAAAAATAATTACACATAGTGGCGTTGCCACCGGAGGAGATGAGGGAAAGAATGATGATGCAGAGCCATTGATTAGAAAGGCATTTGACAAGAAGGAAGGACTTAACCTGCAGAAGGAAAAGGAGAATTTTATTGAAGCCAGGAAGGATTTTTCTGCTGCAGGGGCGTCCACATCGAAGTCTATCATGGAATAAAAGATTGATGATGAATTCAAACCATTCCTACAAGCATATATTAAGTTACTACACAATCAAAAAGTAGTGGACAATCTTCAAGCCCAGATAGATAGTTTTGCGGATAAAGAACTACCCTGAACTGAGACTAAGGTCGTGAAGAAGATCTATAAGAAAAATAAGAGAACTGGTAGGGAGATGTGTATGACCATGCAAATTGGAGAGTATGAAATGGATTAGGTCATCTTGGACTTAGGGTCTTATGCAAATGTTCTACCTAAGTAGACCTAGAAAAATATGGGAGAACCAAAGCTAGAATGGTCCACCATTCAGCTACGCATGGACAATCAGCAGAAGATAATTCCACTTGGAAGACTTCCACAGGTTCTGGTAGACATTGCTGGAGTAAAGGTATGCTCAGATTTTGAAGTGATAAAAAATTTGGATGATGCAGATCCCTACCTTGCATTGTTAGGGCTAGACTGGGGCATCGATATGGGAGGCATCATCAACCTGAATCGTAGAAGCATGATCTTTGAAAATGATGGTATGTGGGTGATAGTACCACTGGACCCGACAGAATGAGAAAGATATACAGAGCTAGTGCGCGAAGGAGATGATGTAGAACATATCTACAAGATGACTGCGTAGGATGAGGATTGGATCAATCCTAAAGCTGATGGAATGATGAATTGGGAGAAGGATAGTTCATGTTTCTCAGATTTAGATGGGGAGATGGAGAACTGGAAGAATCTGTTGCATGATGTTTATTATTTGCGCTGCCTGAAGATCATTAAAAATTTATAATGCATATCCTCAGAGGTAAGAGAATTACCCTATTTTGATGGTTCTGGTAGTGCTGTAATATTTCTCAAAAAGTTGGAAAAGGCTATCCCGGAGGAACGAAGGTTCTGAGCACTTGATCTAGCTATGCGCACAACCCAAGCGCGTTGGTGGGATACACACAAGGGAGTTTTAAGGACTGAGAAGAATGTAGAAAAATGACGAAGTTATGCTTAAAGCCACCCATTACCCCATCCACTGAGCTTTTCTATGGTCAGGGAGACCTGTGCAAGCACTTAGCCATGTGGATGGAGGTTTGGAATGAAAAGACCTGGAATGAATGGGTTCATATGTTTTTCCATTCATTGGGACCAATACCTACTACATGGTATCTATAAACGGAGCTGCGCCAAGGGACTTGCCATTGGATTACATTGAAAAACAGTTTCATATCAACCTTTAGCTTGGTTGGGGGATCAGAGGGATTGGATGAAGCTTTGCAGGATATATAATCCCTTCTCTTCGATGACTCTCGGTCTCAGAGAGAATGTGTTGTGCCAGCATGGGAAGCACAAATGCAAGATATTGTCAATTGTAGGAAACTGTTAGTAAAAGATAATGAATATGGTCCAAGAAATATCAAAATTCCTGAGTCTGAAGGGAGCATGCAGTTGCATGGACCTCACTGGGAATGGTAGATGTAACTAAACCTTTGAAGTAAAACGAAGTCAACATTGGGATAAATAAACAACCAAATTTGACCAAAATCGAGGATTATTGGGATGATGACACAGTAGGGAATGTCGTGGAACTGCTGACAGAGTATCAAGAATTTTTTCCCAAAAACTTCTCTGAGATCAAAGGATTTGTAGGAGACCTAGGCATTATTAAGATAACTTTGAAACCATATGCGCGCCCTCTCAAGTAGCGACCATAACAATTGAATCCCAAGTATAAGAAGAAAGTAAAAGAGGAATTAGAAAAAATGGTTGTTGTAGGAATCATTGAGCCTATAGATCATTCTGACTGGGTGAGCCTAATGGTTGTTCAAGAAAAGAAGACCAAAGGAGAGATAAGGATTTATGTAGATCTACGCAAGTTGAATAATGCATCTATGAATGACCCCTTCCCTACATTTTCAGATGATATCTTGGATAATGTGGGAGGAAAAGAAGCTTATTATTTTACTGATGGATTTTTAGGATATCATCAAATCAGAATTGTGCCTGAAGACTGCAACAAGACCACCTTTTCAACAGAATGGGGGTATTTCCAACACATTGTCATGCCTTTCGTATTAAAGAATTCACCTGCGATCCTCTCACATGTAGTAGTAGCGATGTTCAAAGAATTCATGCAAAAGTTCTTGGAGGTCTATTTTGATGACTGGATAATGTTTGGGTTGGTAAAGAAGCATTTTTCAAACCTACGCATGATGCTTGACACTTGTAGGAAGCACCAAATTTCCCTTAACCTAAAGAAATGTATATTTTGCATGCCTTTTGGATTTTTTTTGGGTCATATAGTCTATTAGAAAGTATTGATGGTATATCTAGCTAAGACAATGGTTATTATCAGTGTTAGAAGTCCCCACTAATGAAAAAGAGTTGCGCTCCATACTAGGACACACCGGATATTACAGGAAATTCATTCAGGGCTACACTCTGATCACTGTGCCTATGGAGAAATTATTGAAAAAGGATGTGTCATTTTTCTAGGATGAGGAATGTAAAAAGAGCTTTGAGTTGCTAAAGGAGAATATGGCTACTGCACCTATTATGATATTCCCAGACTAATCCAAGGTCTTCCATGTACATGTGGATTCATCTGGTATAGCACTTAGATTTGTTTTAGCACAGCCAGGAGAGGGAGACATTGATCACCCTATTTATTTTGCGAGTAGGAAGCTCTCCAGTGTAGAGCACACTACTCAACCATAGAAAGATAATTATTGGCCATGGTCTATGCTCTACAAAAATACAGGCACTATATGCTAGGAGGGGCGAAGGTGAAAAAAGACTACCATGTCAGACGGGATGCCAGGGGATCCTTGGCATAACATATTGAAGACTCGGGTGTGCGATTAGGAACCTTAATCATTGGTTGAAAATTAATGCACAAGCTCCACCAAAAGATAGTCATTATGCATGTATTTTCATTGGCAGGCCAATGCGAGAAGGGGGTTAGCTACAACTGGTCCCAATTCCTCTGCCAAGAGTTTCTGGAAAATGTGCGTGAGGTGCAAGAAGAAGGAAAGAAATTATGCTACTCATGGCTGTTGAATCTAATTGCACTCGTA
Organism: Pinus albicaulis; assembly: GCA_034641835.2. Lineage (NCBI taxonomy): Eukaryota > Viridiplantae > Streptophyta > Pinopsida > Pinales > Pinaceae > Pinus > Pinus albicaulis. Next base: position 1,055,904,294 of record CM076572.1, on the reverse strand, counting down.
GCATGGGAGACTCTAGAGGGTGCAGTCCTCCCAAAGTTGTAACCTGGTGCATGTGAAGGGGCGTGCTACACCAATCTATGGGATTCAACTGACCCCAAGCGAGTGAAGGAGAAAAAAATATTTTGGGTTCTATTTGAGGGTACACTGGCGACAACAATACATTTTTAGCCTATATTATCCCAAGTAGAATAAGAAAAGTATAAAATTATCACATATTTTCAGGTTTCCATGCACCACGTGCAGATGAGGGCACACAACGATCCTGTTTGGTATAATTTTCCCTTTATGGTGACTGAAGCGGAGATCGACGAGGTCATTGTGACCTGGATAACAGCATGGAAGGTAGGGCTCGACTCCACCCAAACCATTACAATCTCCACATATGGAAAAGAGACAACACCAGGGGACCAAAAGAAAGAAGTAGAGAAGCACACTGAAAAATATGCAGAGACGGGCACAAAAAAGGACGTTGAAAAGGATCCTGAGCAGGAAGCAAAGAAAGACACGAAGCAAGATCTTGGAGGAGAATTTAATGTGGACCTTGGAGGCCTCGATGGGTTGGATGGCACTGGCACAAAATCTTCGCATGGAATGAAGTGTTGTGGAAAAACCTGAAAGGGCCCGCAAAATAAGAGGAAAGGCTCTAAGGTTGGAGGCACATAAGAGGTCACTCTAACATAAGATGACCTGGACAAGATAGCAAATGTAGTCACATCTGCCTCTGAAGATATATGGACCTCCATGGAAGAGAAGTACAAGGGTACAGTCAAAGCATTACAATTAGGATTGTAGGTAGTATAGCTAAAGACTGACAATATTTAGGCGAGCTTGAATCAAGCGAGGTCGATTCAAGTGAGCCAGAATCTGCCCCTTCCTGGATCTTCCCACCAGGATCTGCCCCTTCCTGGGTGTAGCAGTCACTTTGGAGTAGCTATAATTGTGCACGTAGGTGCATACCTGCCTAGAGGTTAGGATAGAGTTATCCATGCCACCTAGTGGAAAGCTGCATGGAATACAAACCATAATCACAGACAAGGTGCAGTGTAGGGATGCGTGTGTTCAGCAAAAGCTGAGTGAATTTGAGAAAAATGTTGGGGTAAAGATTGAAGATTCACTCCAAGCCCAGATAGTCTAGTAGGTGTTTGTAGCTCAGCGAGAAGAGCTAGAGAATTTGATTAACAGACAGTGCAGTGACCTTCCAGATATAGCCATCTCTACATTAGCCGCACCACAAGTAAAATTGAGAGTTTGGTCATAGCACTAAAGGCTTCTCGATCAGAGGTGCAGATGGTAAAAGCAGATTTCGAACAACAGATTGCATCATTGGAAGCTAAGTTGCAGCCAGAGACTCCCCTTGAGGTGGGTGCACAGCGGGCGGCCTTGGTCAAGGAAGCATCAGAAAGTATCACCGCCATAGTTAACAAGGGCTCCATGCTGCTAGAAACAAAAATGGGTTTGTGGACATCTATGCAAGCAGATCCACTGGTCAAGAAAATCTCTCAAGAATTGCGTGCTAAGGAGTAGGCATTCGACGACCTCCAAGAGGCCCTGCCTACTTTTGTCCCTGCTTAGTGCATGGCCCACTTATAGAGTAGCCAAATCTTGCACGACGAAATAGAGGAGCTGTGGAGAAAGAAGAAGATCGTGATAGAGCACATGAAGCCATGAGCCGACGAGGCGATGAAGCTATCACAGGCTCTGGATGTCACTGTCAACAATTTGAACCAAACATATCAAAGCATCAATCTAGCCACAAAAGGGATAACATCATAGAAGCTGGTGGACACAATGTAGAGTGCAGTTGATCAGAGCACGGGTGTCTTGGCGCCCTTCATCGCTGGCATCAAGGAGTTGCAACTCAAGATGAAGAGCCCATCACCACTATGACTCGAGACGAGTTGCAAGATTTTATTTGGGGAATATTGGAGCAAGGTCCCTTAGGACCAAATTTTGGATAAAAAGATAGTATTTTTTGTAATTTAAGTCATGCATGTTAAGCGAAGCAAAGGCAAGGGGCTTTGGGGTAGGTCAAAGCCCCTCATGAGTTGTAATGGGAAAAGGGGTAGAACTAGGGGATGTAAACCACAGTTTGTGGACCTTGGATGAGCACAGTCTAAATATATTAATAGGAGTCTAGATCGAGTCAAGTAATAGGTAGGAAGTTTGATATGTTTTGATATGATGTTTTGAGTTAAAAAGAAAACTTGTCTGGGTTTAGAAGGCTCTTGCTGGTTGTGTGCGTAGAGACCTTAGTCCTGTTGTGTGCGGACCTCGCTGCCTGTGTGCATGGGTATAATGAAAGTATTGTAAAGAAGATCTTAATTTTGAATGAATAAAGGAACTTTTTGGAAGGAATCTGAGTATCAAATGGATATGTATTCTTCTTTATGATCTATTTCGAATAACCTGTAGAAAATGACCTAAATCTACCTAGTTAGGGTTTCTGGTTAGGGCTTTTGTTGCGAAGGTCAGACCACTATTGTTTTAGATCTAAAGACACCCACATCATTTAATTCTATCTCAGGGTGTGGAAACCTGGTTCTAGCACCCCCCCCATACTGCTTTGAGTGAGACTTTGAACTACACAAGTAGGTCACTGCCAAAAGGGCCAGTAGTAAGAAGGTTTTGTTGGTTAACCTTAGCTCTGAACTTAGGTCAGGAGCCCTCAAGCCAACAAGGGGACTCATTTTATAGTGTCTCTTAAGAGTTCTTCATGTCATAATTATATATATAGTGATATGCATTTACTACATGTCCAATAATTTTTCTTTCTTCAATTACAACAAGTTCTTCTATTTCTTCTGTTTTTTCCACCTACTCATTTGCTAATAGAGTGTCCACAATTTGTGCAACGAGAGGATTCATATTTTGGTTCCACTGAGGGCATGAATTTTCAGAGTGTTATTGCTGATGGAAAGTGAAGTAATTATCCATGCTGATGCTTTTTATTTTCATCACAAAATAAGAGCTCCACATAGACTTGGAAGGCTTATTGTTATTGTTTCTATTATTCCTTCGAAAAGGGAAGGACTTAGGGGGCTTGATACTGGTATAAGTCTCACTTGACCTCTTCTTCAGCTCTGATATTTCATTAGTGAGAGTCTTCAGCATCCTGGTCAATATTTTAATGTTTGATGATTCCTTTTCTTTATCCTTACTAGAAGGTTGAGACATCCTACTAGTTTCTTTGGAGTCCTTTGATTCATAATCGTCCATAATAAATCCAATCACGCATAATTATTTTTCAACGATGATCAATTATACAAAGTTTAATACTAGTGTTACCTTTTCAACTCTATTTACAAATTGGGAAATATTGGTGGGCAAGGAAATTGTGTAATAATCAATAGTAATGGAATTGCGTAGTTTCATTCTCAGGGGAAAATTATTCAATATACGATTGAAATTTTGATTAAAATATCACCTTATCCTTTCCCCCCATATTGATGCTTCTGTATGCTTTTAGTATCATGGAGGGAGTATTTTCATCAAAAAAATTATCAAGAAACAACTTTTTAAACTCCCTCCACGTGTGGATTGAATTGACGGGAAAAATATGGTATCATGTTGCCACTCTTCCTTCTAATGTATAAGGTAAAAGTATTCAGAAAACATCATCATACCTCACCTCCAAGATTCATATATGCATATAAAAATCATCAAAGTGATGTTCTTCCTTCATCTTCTTATCTAGATCATGCTTTGAAAGTATATTTTCCCGATGTCTTAGCATCTTATGAAGATTGTCTAGAATACAAAGAGGCTTTTGGCCAGGTAATCCAAATCCTGGTTGGCCATGTTATATTCTTCTTGTTATTCCTCCTTATCAGAATCTGAGGAATATTCACCATCTAATCCATTGAAGAGGTCATTAGAAATAAAAAAATTATCTTCCTCGTAACCTTCGTTAAGAAGTGGACGATGATCTTTTGTGGATTCTTCCAGCTCCTCAAGGGTGGAAAAAACCAAATACTCCACTATAGAAACTAATATACTGGTATTTGTTTTTTATTTCTTCTTTGGAAAATGTGAAATATTGAGTGCTCTAGGAATTAATCTGATATCCTTTGTGTACCAACAGGTTATGGGTCGAATTGCCCAGATTTGCTCATAGGTAACCTTGCAAGTTGATTTTGGGCCAAGCTGAGAGGATCCTCTTGTTTTAGGGTTCGGAGTCGGAATGGTTCTTAGAATGGTGCTACCTTGTCCTGAAGAATAATTATTTGGGTGTGTGCATTTATCAACCATCAAAATTTGGCGACACTCCTTCTAGCACCAGAATGTTGACGGTGCTAGATACCAACATCATATAGGGTATATCATCGATATAAGATCCAAACTATACCTAACACCATTTGGTGTAGGAGTCCCATATAGAATATGATCTGCCTATCATTTACTTAATTATATTCCTTGACTTTGGCTGTCAGAAAGAGAGAGAAGCACAAATTCACTTTTGAATGAGCACATGGGTGTGCCTTGTGAAATTTTGATTGCAGATGTATCCAGGTTCTCTTATGATGAAGGAGAAAATAAAGTGTGTATCTAAGAGAGAAGTAATAGTAATGATCTAAATGAGAGACATGTAAATGAGAAATATTTTTCTAACATCAAGTGAAATAGTTCACAAGGATGCAACAATCATTATAACATTAAAAACACATTTCCAAAAAGAAGCACCAAAGTCACTGAAATATTTCAATTACTCTAGTACTGATGAAAGCGAACATGAAACATAAACATTAAAATAATAGTATTAGAAAAATTCACAATCCGTGTGTGAAAATGTGTTGGCCTGGAACGCTTCAATATTAAGCAAAATTCCCAAGATACATAAATATAATGAACACCACTAGTTCCAATAGTGGAGCATTAAAGCCACTATATGCTCGCCAAAAGTACTAACTATGTCTCTCTAACGCCTTGTTGGAGAAGGCAAGGTTAAAAGTATTTTACATGGGCAATATGGATCTATTTATAGCTTAAGGAGTGACCTTTCACATCCTCATGACTCTTGACTTTCCAACTTTTAGTGACCTTTTGATCAAGAGTTCATGAATTTTGCTCAAAATTGAAAATGCTCAAAACTGTACCAAACCTGAGCGACCAGGTACATCTCATCCTTATAATTCTATTATCGTGAACGGTACAAAAAATCGATGTCGTATGAGGGATATATCATGTTCTAATCGATTTCCCAAATAGCTAAAATTGTGACAGGTTTGACTCAGATGCCTAGTCAGCATGCAGGTGTACAGTTAGCAAAAGTGGAATATTTTAGGTGTTAGTTCCCTGTAATTTACAATATTGGCAAGAAAAAATAGCAAAGAACCACATCAAACCACTTTGGAGTCTAGGACCTAGCCTTCCTAAGCTCAGAGAGGGCTCTCTCTATATTTATCATTAATTGATTTAGCTTTGTGATTATATTTTTTAATTTTAGACTAGTTATAAAGATTGGGGTTGTTTTTTTGATTATTTGTTTGGTTGGATAGATAGAAAATGTGGGAATCTTAATCCATTTGGCTATGGAGTCATAAACGGTTGAATTTTACATCAAATTTTCAAGGGTTCTCACAGGGCAAGCTAACTATATCAAATGGATCTCTTTGATAGGATGAATATGAGATGACAAAAATTTGTGAGTCTAGTAAAAATAAAGGGCAATTAAGAATCCTTTAACTATACTCTAACATAAAATCAAAGCAAACAGTCTCTGAATTCTACATTCAAGTTTTTTAGAAGAAAACATTCAAGATAACAGTTTAGTGAAATTAAAGATCAGTTAAGAATTATTTAACTAAACTTCAAAGAAAGCCTTTAAGATAACAGTTTGGTAAAACTAAAGAAAATTTAAGAATTCTTCACCTATACTTCACTAAGAAAACCTCAAGACAACAATCCAGTAATACTAAAGAGCAGTTAAGAATTCTTTAGTTATACTTTTAGAGGAAAACATTAAGATAAAAATAACAAACAGAGTTAAGGTTCTCATGCAGCATATCTTAATCTAAAATTTTTGTTTTGTTATTAGTGAAATTGATGTACAGTATGGAAAAACAAAGGAAAAAATTGACATAAAGGAATAACATCACCATTAACATAGCTCAAGGATCTCGCAAAAGTTCTTTTATTACTGATGTCCAGATCAAAATCAGTTACAGTGCTCCAATACAATGATCTTGGCAACTCGAACTCTAAACAAAGTCTGACTAACCAACCAAAAACCAATCATGAAAATACATGCTGTATTCAACTGCATCTGAGGAGGTTTCCCTAATCTAGGGTGACAGACTGTATTTACTACAGAGTAAATGAATTTTTGACAATTGAGACCATGCAAGGCCCAAACCAAAAATATCTCAAACAAACTTACTGTAATAATTACTCTTAAATTAACTCCTCAGCTAACTTTAAAATATCTTTGACCAACTGCGTGGAGAATTAAATTTTACAATAACTTCTGAATTGATGCTAAAATATCTCTGACTGAAATATTGAATTTGGTGGCTTTCATTAAATCAAATTTAAGCTGGAGGTGGCCTATGTGTTTGAGAAGTAGTAAATTCTATCTTGACATATGTTTTTGCCTTCCCCGTTGATTTTGGATTTTGATTTGTCTTTAAACTAAAAATGGTCCTTATCTGCATATCTCCTTATTGTCTGTGACGTTACTTGTAATTTTCTCCTTTTACCTCTTTATCTTCCTTTTCCTTAACTTTTTCCTTTAACTGTGTATTTCACTTGTATTCATCTTTATTCTTGATTGCTATGTCTTCTTTCTATACCATTCACTATCACAGTGAATTATTTACTTTTCACTATCTTTTCCTTAACTTTTTCCTTCATTTGTTTTATATCTTTACCCTGACTGCTTATTTTCCTGCCTTAATCCATTATTCTGCTTATAATATTATGGTGAGTAAGGCCTTTAAACTGAGATCCAAAGAGTCTATATCTAACAAGCTTTTGGAACAAGAACCGAAAGCTTGTTTATCACATCTCCTGGTATGTTAATTACCTGCAAAATCAAAACAATCGTTAATTAAAAACAGAGGTCTACAGGGAGGTGAGCAATGGTGCTCGATCACATCACGTAAGGTAAGTAGGTCTATCATATAGGCGTGTTGGGCAAGTGTTTTGAATTGGAAGCACAGGATGGTTTCATTATGCATGAGGAGGTGGTTTTATGGTTTATCGCATACCCAAAAGCAGTTGGGTGGTTTTAAAATGGGGAATGTGATGAAGCAGAGAGGCAACACATGGCGGAAGGGAGGGGTTGTGAAATCGCCCATTTTGCAACCCCTCAAAGTTTTTAAATGACGAGCATTTTGGGTAGAGAAAAGGCACAAGGGCTGTCAGATCGAATGATGGAGATCGAACGATGGTCAGGCGCTGGATTGACAACAGGTTGATTTTACAGGTGGGGTCGGGTTTTAAATGAAGCGGAGGGTTTAAAAATTAGCGCGAGGTTTTAATGTATTGAACGGGAAGAAATGTAATAGTGGGACCCTGGGATATAAAAAAGCAGAGGTGTTTATTATAAGGTGGGGCCAGGGTTATATTAAAGCAGGGGCGGGGGGGGGGGGGGGGGTAAGTTTTTTAAAGTAGAGGCTTTAATAGAAATACGAGTCGGGCTTTAACATAACAGGGGTCGGGTTTTTAAATAAATAGGGTCTATTTAAACCGAGACCCGATAGGGTAAATTTTATTTAAAAACAGTGTAAAAATGGGTTTTACATTGTTTTAATGAAATAAAGGGAATGGGTTTTTAGCTAGGGAAAGGGGTTTAAGAAGGGAAAAATTTTAAATATATGGGGGTTTAGGAAGGGGATTTAGAGTTAAAAAATAGGATTTCAGAGCATGGGAGTGTCAGAAATAGGTAAAATGAGAGGTAATGGAGAGGGTAAATGAGAAATAATGAAGGCAATGAGATTTGGTTCTCCATTTTCACTTAATCAGAAAAATTTTCCTCTTTTAATAGAATCAAATGGTAGATGGACCTGTTTAACCCCTTTGCTTTTCCTTCAAAAAGAAAACTATGTAATTGCTAACCTTATAACTTCCAAAGGCTCAGATTAAACTGATGAGCTATTTTATTCACTACCTAACTACTGATTTGCCAAGATTGAATAGTTTGGCCAGCTCTTTATTCACTAACTATCAACATGAAATTTAAAACATGAATGAATCAAGATTAAGCAATTTAATCATCAATAATTGCGGCATTTTTTAGACAAGATGAACACAACATTATTTGCAAAAGTAAACTAAACTAGAGGTAGTGGAATTTGGATGTGCAACACTTTCAGGATCTGTTCTTATCTCTTTTGTGTGGTTCATTCTTTATATTTTTGTTTCTTTTGGCCCTTTGATTTTTCTTTTAGGACATACCCTCTTCCAATTTTTTTAATATGGTAAAACCTTTGCAGAAAGGAAAAGGTATGTACAATATTACAAGCTTTAATAAATATTCAATTCAAAATTATGATCCCTATTATTATAGGACCCTAACAGTGGCTCCAACTGGGGAGGGAATCTCCTTTATGAGGCCTCAAGAACTTTGTAGACCAGTAGCCTAAATTATTTGGCTGATTTCCACTCCGTAATCCTGATCTGCTGAAACTTTGGTGACTGTGACTTTCAAAAACTTAAATCCATGCTCATTGCAAATTGAGGTCTAAAAAACACTTGATATTGAGCCTGAACAAACAACCTGAAACTAAAAAATTTGAAACATGCTTAAGTATTAAGAGCTCTTCTGCATACATACCTACCCAACCTATAACTCAAATAATTTTTTCTTCCTTTCGAGGTGCATTTAAACTTGCAAACCTGGACATCATTTTTCTTTTGAATCTCTAACTTGTCACCTATTCCTTATTTCTCCACTTGGTTCAGATTAGGCTTTTTAACCAATGTCATTTTCTACCTACCTACTGATAAGCTAAGATTAAATAGTTTGGAAAATCTTCATTTTCTAACTTATCACCAAAAATTCAAAATTTTTACAATCATGTTTAGACTGTATGATTGAATGAGGCCTTATTTTAAGAGTAGTAGCATTTGATTTGCACAATTTTAGAAACATTCATCTTTTGGTATGGGGATTACCTTTTTCTTTTCTACCTACCCTCTTTTCTTCTTCTTTTTTGTTTCTTTTCTTTTCTTTTTGGATCAACTTCCTTCGAGATTTTTTTAGGCGATGTTATATGTACAATGAAGAACATTTAAACTGAGATTCTTAACTGAAATAATTTTTTAGCATCCTGCCATTGACATGACCTCCAAGCAACTATGTTCCATCCATTTCTTGTAAGAATAATGCATTATTACCCCTTGCAAAATGAATGATGTATGGACCTTTCCATAAGTTATCAAGCTTTCCATGTTTTCCTTTGTCCTCTCTTCTAGAATCCCACTTTAGCACTTTGTCTCCAATGTTAAAATAATTTTCTTTGGTCCTTTTGTCAAAGATTTTCTTGATGTTTTCTTGTACCAACTATGTTCTGTTGTATACTCCTTCTCTGGATTGCAACAGCTAAATGGTTTGGCTTACTCTTCTCTGTATATCATTCTCTTCAGATTGTACTTCTTGAATGAGCTTCATTACTGGCACCCCCAAGGTTGTTGGGAATACTTCATCCATTCCATAGAAAAGCTAACAGGGTGACAAATCAATTGATTTCTTATTTTTCAACTTGTCTACCCATAGTTCATGTACCAATTTGTTGTGCCATGATTTCTTATTTTCCTCCAGTAATTTCTTAATGATGTTCACCAAAATCTTATTTGAGGATTCATCCAACCCATTACCTCGAGGGTAGTAAGTTGTAGAGTGTCCCAAAGTAATGTGATATTTGTGGCAGAAATCCACCATTTTATTGGATTTAAAGGCAACAACATTATCAGTAATGATTTTCCTAGGACAACCAAATCTAGATAGAATGTTGGTTTCAAGAAATATGATAATTACTGAGTTTGTGGCAGTCCTAGAAGGAATGGCTTCTATCCACTTGGTAAAATAGTCAGCTGCTGTAAGGATCCATTTATGTTGGGCAGAGGAGGAAGGGTGAATTTATCCAATAAAATCTAGACCCCATTTTTGAAAAGGAGCTTCAACAGAAATTGGTTGTAATGGAAAAGGAAACAACTTTCTATTTCCCTCAAAAAATTTTCATTTATGATAGGTAACTACCATTTTGTGGATGCCTTGGAAAAGGGTAGGCTAATAGAAAACAACTCTAAGGATATTATTAACAGTGGTCTTCCAATAGAGGTTTCCTCCACAATCCCCCTCATGAAATTCGTGCATAATCCTATCTGCATTTTCTTTAGGAAAACATTTAAGCAATACACCAATAGAATTTTTCCAATATAATTTTTTTTCCAAAATGCAGAAATTTACAGCCCTTAGTTTCAAGAATCTGGCCTTTGTTTTGGAAAAAATAGGAGGAGAATTTAAATTAAAAAGTACATACAGTATATCTGTGTACCAAGGAGAATTCAGGAATGATTCCTTAATAGGTAGAGTCGCCATCTCCTCTTTTTCGTCCAGTGAGTGAATCATATTGATGTCTTGTGCTTGAAAATTTGTTTCGGCCATCAGTTTATCCATTCCTTATCCTTTGATTAATTTGGTGGATTTGATTTATAGATCATACTCCAAGATCACATCAATCCATTTTCCTCTTTTTCCATCAGGATTTTGAGTTAGGATGTCTTTAACCACTGTATGGGGCACAAATGCAATGATGTGTGAATTCAGAATGTAGACTCGAAAATCCTATAGTGCTTTGATTATGGAAAAATCATGCTTTTCCATGATATTATATCTCAAAGGTGCATCTCTTAAATCTTGGCTGAAGAATGCTATGCGCTACTCCTATCCTTTTGTATTTTCTGCAGTAATAGAACAACAACTGTGTGTTCTGATGCAAAGGAAAATATAAAGAAGTCTTTGGTGTAGCTAGGGCTGATTAGAACTGGTCCTTAGATAAGTTCTTGTTTCACTAACTCAAAATACTTCTTTTCTTCCTTGGTCCATTTGACTCCTCACTCTCTTTTGAGCATGTTGGTGATGTTCCTCAGGAGTTCTTCAAGGTTTGGTATGAACCTTCTTAAAAAAATTATCTTTCCAATCAAATATTGTAGCTCTTTGATATTTCTTGGGTGACTGATTTGAAATATTCCCTCAATCCTATAAGGGTCAATCTTGATCCCTTCTTTAGATATGATGTGGCCTAGAAGCTCTCCTTCTTGAAGGCCAAATAAGGATTTCTTGGAATTCAAAGATAGATCGTACTTTTTGCATTTATCAAAGACCTTTCTTATATGAGCTAGATGTTCTTCATCAGTTTTTAATAGACTGTGATATCATCAAGATATATCACAATGAAAAAACTTATTTCTTCTGAGAAAGCAATATCCATTGTGCTTTCAAAGGTCGCTCTAGCATTCATTAACCCAAAAGGAATTTTTACATACATAAAGATGCCCCAAGGTGTAGTGAAAGTTGTTTTGTGTTGATCATCTGGATGCATCAGCACTTGATTGTACCCTGAAAATCCATCCAGTAGAGAGATCATTTTGGAGCCCACTACCTTTTGCAATATGTGTTCCATCTTTGGTAAAGGGTAGTTGTCCTTCAAGGATGCCCTATTTATATTTCTGAAGTCAATGCAGAGTCTAATCTCTCCTGTCTTTTTCCTCACAGATACAAGATTTGAAACCCAGTCTGAGTACCTGAGTGGGACTATTATCCCAGCATCATACATTTTCTTTATCTTTTTCTCAAATAGTTGCATTTGGACAGGATTTATTCTATGTAGCTTCTGCTTAAAGGGATTTTGGCTCTCTTTGAGTGGAATTTTGTGTTGGATGATATCAATATCATAAGACTTTAAGTTTTCATAACTCCAAGCAAACACATTAGTAAATTCTTTGAATAATTCAATATATTTCCTCTTTATAGGTGATGGTAGTGTCTTTGACAATTTTACCATCTTGGAATTTCGCTCACTGCCTAGATTTCACTCCTCTACACTTGCTTCAGTGGATTCGATTTTTGGCTTTTTAGCAAGATCATTGAAATCAAAAAGTTCTTCTAGAGGGACAAGTCCTCTTGGCAGGGTATTGTCTCTGAATTGTAGCACTTCAAAGTATTCTTTTTCTTGATATTCACACATTTATGTCCTATGTGGGTATTTCTTTGCTAACAGATTTATATCAGCATCATGAGGGGGCTTCGTCCTGTGAGTTTTTTCTTCAATAGAGAAATCCTCTTCATGATCTAAGTCTGAATTTGGAATTTCAAAATCATTTTTGGATTGTAGGAAATCATCAATCTGCTGGTCATCTTCAAAAAATTTCCAATATTTCATACTATCAGGGACTACTGGTTTGTATTTAACCTTTACTATGTATTGTTTATTAGCATGAGGTAGTTAACAAGTGATGGCTGCAAATTCTAGTCCATTGGCAAGGATATTTTGATTTTTTGGGATAGAGGCAAGGTAATATTCTTTGAATGTTTTTAGGAGGTCAAGGGTATCATTCCTATATGCTCTTAATCTAGGATGCGTAGCTGAATATTCTCCCTTAGTTTTCCTAATGACTAGCTCAGAATCCCCATGAACAAAGATCCTTTTGGCTTCTAATTTCTTCAGTAATTGTAATCCTAAAAGGAAGGCCTCATATTCTGCTATATTATTTGTACATTGACAGTTTAGTTTGTAAGAGTGACCCTCTGCATGGTTGTTCTTTGTGTTGTGTACCCAAACACCTGCTCCATTCTAATTTTTCCACAAGAGCAATCAATGCTCATGCTCCAAAGAGGTTCAGGTTCAGGCTTGTGTTGTTCATTTTCTATTTGGTCTAACTGTTCTTCCTTTTCTTCTTCATTTTCAGTTGTTTGTTTATTTACTGCTACTTGTTCATTAATGTTTTCATCATTGTAAAGGATAAATGAGTCAAGGTTTGAGTGGACAGAGTAGAGAGGGGAGTTATTAGGCTTTTCTTGATTTCTTACCACGTATTTCATATGAGTTTCCCTATACAACATTCTTGGCTGACTAAATACTGGTATGGCAGCATAGGTCATGTCCATTTGGAGGGTGCCTTGAAGCTTGGCTCCCCATGAGCGTGATAGAAGCATGCCATATTTAGGGGGAATTTTAGCCACCACAATATCCATTACTAGGCTTTTGGCTGGTATTTGTGCTGAAGTAACACAAAGATCTTTGATCATACCTAGACATTTAACTCTACTAGAGTCAAAAGAGTACACGTCTTTGTATGGTCTAGTTATTTCAAGGCCAAGTTTCTCCATAATTACCTATGGTATGAGGTTATGAGATGCTCCTGAATCTAGCATGGCATTATGAAGGATTTTATCATGAATATTCAAACTGAAATAAAATGGGGGGACACCTCCCTCTTGGAATTTACCTTCTACTCTAGGTCCAAACAAAATTTCAGGTTTGTCATCATTCAAACTCACAGTATCATTATTTTCTCCTATGTTTAATGCTTTCAAAACTTGGGATCTATATACATTTTGGCCGACCAATTTAGTGAGAGGTATGGAAATTTTTATCTTGGAAATCTCATCCTCAATAGTGAATGGTGTCTGTGTTTTTGGAAAATTTGAATTAGTTTTGTCAAACATCATTTTTGTAGCAACTTTAAATTGTTGATTTTCATTAGGACTATCAGCTGAATTAGTTTTTTTAGGGCTAATAGTTGATTTAATAGTGCTAATTTCTAGGCTATTTTTGTTTTTATTTTTATCAGAACCTTTAACCATTTGATTTGAACTTTCTGTTGTCTTTTTAGGATCAGTTTCAGGGGTCTTTCTAGCAGAATTTTCAGAATTCTTTCTCTTGGGAATGTCTTGGGTTTGCTTTTGAGGTCATATTGTCTATGCACCTCCATGATGGAATTTTCGAATCTTTGTTTATAATCCTTGGATTCTTGGAATTCTTCTTCAATTTGAGTTGGGGAAAATATGCCTTGCTCTTCCTCGGTGAGGAAAACAATATCCTCATCATTAAATCCCATTAGATTAATTTGAATTTCTTTTGGCTCTTCAATCACCCCCTCATCCTCATCAACATAGTTTTCTTGGAAAGGAGGCTTGATTTGTTGGTCAGGTCCTCTCTGATCCCTCTGTCTTATTTGAGGGGGGTTTCTCCTAAATTTTTTGTTCTAGTTCTAGTTTCTATTATGAGGGGCTCCTTATTTTTCTCTAGGGAAAGCTCTCTCATTTAGGCTGATTCTCTCCATCATCCTTTCCATGGTTCTAACAAGGTTATCAATCTTAGTATCAGATGTGGAGGCTACAATATCTTCCCTATATGTGAATCTCTTTTCATTTTTCATTCTAGCCCTTTTGGCAATCAGATTTTACAACCACTTCCCTATGTGTGAATCTCTTTTCATTTTTTATTCTAGCCCTTTTGGCAACCATATTTTCTTCTACACTTACTGCGCCCCTATGCATATCTTCTAATGTAAGAGGGTCTCTCTCTCTTAGTTGATAAGCCATATCTGGGTCAAAACCATCTAGAAATTTCATTAGGGCTAGACCTTTTGGGGGTTTCATGTGAGGAGGGAGGGCATTATATACACTGTTGAACCTAGTGTAGTAATCTTGGACACTTTCTCCATTGTTTCTCTTGATGTTTTCATATTATGACAAGATTTGGAGAGGATTTTTCTCGACTTCCCATTTATTTAGGAACAATTGGTGAAAAGAAAGTAGGTCATGTATACTATTAGGGGTCAAGCCTTTAAACGACTTTCTTGCTTCTCCCCCTAGGCTTTGGGAAACATTCTTATCTTCATAGTTTCATCATCTATCTCTTGTTTATCAAAATAGTCAGCCATTCTATACACATGTTGTTGAGTAGTTGTAGAACTAATTTCATAAAATAGGGGGATCTTGGACTGATAGTCCTGTGGTAGAGGCACTAAAGGAAATGGTAGGATTAATGGGCATACCAGAATACCATGGTTGGTGGTTGGGGAACCTAAGGGAGGTTAACAAGTGGGGGGTTGATAAAAGGAGGTGGAGGGTTGAATGGAGGAAGGTGAACAGTGGGTGTATGAATGGGGGTAGAGACTTCTACACTAGGAATCTGTTGTAAGATGGATGGGTCTAGAGCTATCTGGGTAATCCAGTTATGTGATTTAGTCCTGGACAAGCTTTGTCCAAAGTATGACTCAAATTGGATATCCTACAAGTTTTTAAGGTGTTCAGGTAGGGAACTTTCTTTGTGAATAGGTTTGCTAATAGTTGAAATTTCAGATCTAGGAGTTTTCCTCTGGATTTTCTCTAGATTGTCAACTATTGTAGGAGGGTTTGGGTCAAGATGGGATCTGGTACAAATTTTTCTAGAAGCTAGAATTTAGACCCAAGGTGTAGAGAGGTTGAAATATTTATAATAGCTGAAAAACAAACCAATTTGTGAAGGAAAATTATTTAATTCACAAAGTATTTTGACTCGGTTCCTATTTGAGTTTTGATAATATTAGGTTTTCTCAATAAATCCCTAGTATGGTTGCCATTATGTTAGCTCCCTATAATTTGCAAGATTGGCAAGAAAAAATAGATGAGAACCACATCAAACCACTTTGGAGTCCAAGACCTAGCCTTCCTGGGCTTTGAGAGGGCTCTCTCTGTATTTATCATTAACTGATTTAGCTTTGTGATTATATTTTTTGATTTTAGGCTAGTTATAAATATTGGGGTTGTTTGTTTGATTATTTTGATTGATTGTATGTTTGGTTGGATAGATAGAAAATGTGGGAAGCTTAATCCATTGGGCTATGGAGTCATAAAGGGTTGAGTTTTACATCAAATTTTCAAGGGTTTTTACAGGGCAAGCTAACTATATCAAATTGATCTCTTTGGTAAGATGAATGTGAGATGAAAGAAAGTTGTGAGTTTAGTAAAACTAAAGTGCAATTAAGAATCCTTGAACTATACTTCAACATAAAAGCAGAGTAGACAGTCTCTAAATTCTGCATTCAAGTTTTTTAGAAGAAAACATTCAAGATAAAAATTCAGTGAAATTAAAGAGAAATTAAGAATTCTTTAATTAAACTTCAAAAAAATACTTTACGATAACAATTTGGTAAAACTAAAGAGAATTTAAGAATTCTTCACCTATACTTCACTAAGAAAACCTCAAGACAACAATCCAATAATACTAAAGAGTAGTTAAGAATTCTTTAGTTATACTTTCAGAGGAAAACATAACAATAACAAACAGAGTTAAGGTGCTCATGCAACATATATTAATCTAAAATTTATGTTTTGTTATCAGTGAAATTGATGTACAGTATGGAAAAACAAAGGAAAACATTGACATAAAGGAATAAAATCACCATTAATATAGCTCAAGGATCTTTTGAAAGTGCTTGTATTACTGATGTCCAACTCAAAAATAGTTATAGTGCTCCAATACAATGATCTTGGCAAAGTCTGACTAACCAACCAATAACCAATAATTAAAATACATACAGTATTTAACTACAACTGAGGAGGTTTCCCTAATCTAAGGTGACAGAATATATTTACTACAGAGTAAATGAAGTTTTGAAAATTGATACCATGCAAGGCCTAAGCCAAAAATATCTCTGACAAACTTACTGTAATAATAACTCTTAAATTAATGGGAAAAGGTCACACAATCACATGATTTTTGGCTGCTCGCGCTCTGCTGAGCTCGCGCGCTGCTGCGCTCTTCCTCGGTGCCATGCAGCTGATCGCTGCCCTCGATCAAGCATGGCCCTCTAGAGTCCTCCCCAGAGGTGGCCACTTATCTGATCCAGGCCCAAGCCTTCTTTGCTGTCATCAGCTCCTTGGCCCCTCCTCGCCCTAGGTCGGTGATCTCCAGATTTGTAAAGAAGCTTGATGGACTGCCGAAGGTTATTCTTCCACCTTCTCTCCATCGTATGGCTGCCCTTTCTCTTGCTAAGAAGGGCCTCATTGGTCAGTTCACTGGACTCTAGCCCTCACCGAAGATTGTGCAAAGATGGGTGGAATGCAACTAGTCTGATAAGATCAATGGAAAAATCTCCATTCGATTCTGTGGAAGGGGGTATTTCACCTTCCAATTTGAAACAAAAGAAGATAAAGATCTGATCTTCAGAAACGGACCCTATTTTATGGACACCAGGGGCTTGTACCTCAACAAATGGATGCTGGGCTTTGACACTGAACTTGATGTCCCGAATGCTGTTCCTGTCTGGGTGCGCCTTTCGCACCTCCCTTTACACTGCTAGGGGGATGAATCTGTTAGAGCCATCAGGAATGAAGTTGGAAAATTCATCAATCGAAGTGAACCAAAGGATAACATGCAAGCTTGTGCTAGGATCTGTGTCGAGGTGGATCTGGGAAAAGGCCTCCCCGAGGCCATCAAGCTAAAAGTGAATGAATTGATGCATATTCAGCAAGTTGACTACAAGCATATCTCATTTAAATGAAAGGTATGTCACGAGTATGGTCACTTTGCTAATCGTTGCTAAAAAATTATTGATGTTGAAAGCCTAGAGACTGATCCGCAATGGGAAACCATTAAGAGAAAGAAGACCTCCTCTAACCCTAAGAATAACACTTCTATTGTGCCTCCTCCTAAGTCTAATCCTTTACCCTCATATTCTCCCCATATCTTGGATCCAAGCCATCAACCTTCTACTTCTTCCTCTCTCCCCCCAAAATCTTCGTTGGACCTATCCAATCCTTTTTCATCCATCTCTCCCCCCGACGAGTATCCCCCACTTCTTACCCCTCTCTCCCATCCTGACTCTCCTCCTGCCAAGACCCTCCATCCTCCTCCCAAAATCCCTCTTCTGTCCGAATCACAAGAAAATATATGAAGGAGCATGGAGCAACACTTGAAACCGAAAAAAAACATGGCCCTGGAAGGAAATCTACAAAGCAACACCATGATGAAAATGCCCAAAAGGATATAGCATTGGGAACTTAGAACTGTTGGGAAAAATACTGAGAGGGAGGGGGGGGGAATCAAAGATTAAAGCATACCCCAAACATTTTTACTTTTTCATGCTCAAAACCCATATGCTACTTTACTTGATCGACTCGCGTATACACGTGGATATACTTAATAAAACATGCATATGTCCAGCAATCTTATTATGCAGATAATTCTTCACTTATATCATTCCATCATTCATTCATTAGATGTTCAATAAACAATAAGCATGAGCAGTAATAACAGAATAAACCATCACACATAAGCAACACACATGAACACCAGGATTTTAGGTGGAAACCCAAGTCGGGAGAAAACCACCGCTGTCGTTGTCTCAGCCTTCAATATTTTATTATAGAGAAAACATCTTACAACATATGTGCTGGCGCAGCCTCCTACCAGCACGCAGGCACCCACCTGCGCTCGTTTACCAGCCTCTCCCGGAAGGGAGCTACGACCCCCGACTCGTTTACCACCTCTCCTGGAAGGGAGCTCCGACCCCCTGATCTCGTTTACCAGCCTCACCTGGAAGGGAGCTACAACCCCCTGACTGAAGGCTACAACCCTCAGCACCTCTATGGACCACGTTTCATCAATTTTCAAACTGGATCCAAAGCTTCCTTTAGAACACAACTTACAGGCCACGTTTCATCATATTTTCAGACTGGACCCACTCCATACATTTAAGTACAATCATACATCATCAATAGATAGCAGTAACATAGCAGAACAGATCAGACATTTCAAACTTCATACTTCAGCAAACCCTAAAATTCATACGCGCTTTCCTTTCACTGATCCTGCGTATATATGCGCCTTTGACCATACAAACCCGCGTATACTTCTGTACATATTACAGAGCTAATTTTACTGCCCATACGCGCTTTCTCTTCAGTAAGCCCGCGTATATACGCACTTACTCTGTGGCGAACTAGCGTATAGTTCTTCAGACATTTAGGTCATTGCAATTCTTTAGAACAGATACATCACATAGATTTTACCCTTTACTTCAGACAGATGTTCGCCTCATCTCAGATCTAATCATTCCATAAATAGATCTAGCAGATACAAATACATTCCAGATCTAGATTCCCTTCATCATCATTTCTTCATTGGTGCGTCATACATTTAGATCTTTCATTCAACTGTAACCCTTTCCATTCAGATATGCTTTAGAGAGAAGTATTCATTCAAGCTCAGACTTCTTGCTCACATTTGCACAATGAATTTCTTCTCCTTATATAGGTTTACCCTTTATCAATACCATGAGCCAAAACCACATTAATTTCGATGGTATTCCTGGACGGGGTCACATAGATGAATCATTACTCAATAAAATGGGTCAATACCATGGTGGTTACCCCTGGTTTTACATATTTAGAGCGCTTTTTCCCATATGCGACTTGGCACGTTATTTCCCGCGTGCATACTCTACTTTGTCTAGACAAGTCCGCGTATCCCTTGAGACATACTCTTTTCATCTTGTTCTGGCACATACTGACATTCCTTCCATCACTACCTTCTGTACTCATTGTTTTTACATCAGATTTACATCATTTAACAAGTTCATCAAGTCAAGAACAACTTCTTCAAGTAGGTTGCCATCATCTTCATCAAGTGGGTTGCCATCAAGGACAACACTCAACATCATATTGCCAACAATCTCCCCCTTTGGACTTGATGGCAACCATGATGGTGTTTGATCACCACAACATATAGATACATTAAGAATACAATGACACCATGTCACTCTTGACACCATTCTTTCTCTTTATTCAAACACCATGTCACTCTCCCCCTTTGACATCAAGGGCAAAGGGCGGACCAAAACCAACACAAGGTTTTTTTCTCCTCTTGTAGAAGGAAGCGTTCTGCAGATCTGATGTACACTGAAGTGACCATGCTCCCCCTGAGGTCATGCTGAACCTACAAACATATTTTTCAATGAATTACATGACTCTATGACCTTCCTATCACCAATGGCTCATACTTACATCAAAGATCCATCCAAGTGGATTTACATATGAGACTCAAATACCCAACCAAGTGGGCTTACACATCTCAACTCAACTACCCAACCAAGTGGGTTTACAAATTTGACTCAGCTACCCAACATGACTGAATATTACAATTTTACATCATGGGTCTCAACAAGACCTTTTTATCAAATTAAAAGTATGAATTTTTATGACCAATACCAGAAAGACCTCAAGAGAGAGATCATATTTCAGAATCATCATAATGCCAACAATGCATTATACTCAGCAAGACTAGTGCTCCCCCTGAAAATGTGCATCCAAACATCCTTTCCATGTGTCCAAGTCTCCTCCTTAGCTTGTGCAATCTGAATAATTTTAACAGCAAGTCATCAGCAACAATCTCTGCATGATCTGTCCGGATCTCCGAATCATAAGACTTCCATCATATCCAAAAGATATTCTTCATCAAATAAGCAATCCGGGCTCATCCATAATCTTCAACATAAGAAACCATGTATCATTTCATTAGTATGAGTATAACGAGAATAATGCTAACAGTACAATCATTAGCAGTTAGACTGATGCTCCCCCTGAACCTCTGCTCCTGATCTTCAGCTGTCATCCCAATTCTCTTATCATCAATGCATACGCGACTATGTCTGCTGGAACTCGCATGTATACGCGACTTTAGTTCACTGAACTCGCGTATGGAAGGTGAATTATAGAAAATTTCACATTCCACCATCTCCCCCTAAATTTGTCCTTCCTGTACCTGTCTTCTTTATGTCAGATGCTCTGACAGCAATAATCATAACCAGATTTGCCAAATCAACCATGAGAATCATCATACATTTCTCCCCTTGTGACGATACATTACTAAGCTCCATAATGTATCTCTCATCACTTCTGCAGTCATTAAGATAAGTAAGCTTCAGAAGTTGATGATTGCAGTAGGGTCAATATTCCCTACGTTTCTGACCGGTCTTCCTTCCTTTTCCAGCTTTGCTTGAAGTTTCTTATTGTGTGCTGGAATTTGTTCAAATTCTCAGATCTGTTCATCCTGCATTCTTTTTCCACATGCCCATACTTGTTACAAGCATAACATCTTATATGACCAGAGAAGTAAGCATAAGGATCATAGTGTGTTTCTTTTTTCTTCCTTCTATTGCAATCAACTACTTTATGACCATACTTGTTGCATGAAAAGCAATATCCCTTGAAGCAACCAGAGTACCTTTCTGAATAGAATCTGTGTGACTGAAATGATCTGCTTCTGCAATTTGTTGCAACATGCCCATAATTATGACATTTAAAGCATTCAATATTAGTGAATGATTTCCTTTGAGTGCTCATGTTTGTTGGTTGACCTTTTGTCTCTTTCACCACTTCTGGTTTTGCTTTGTCATCCTTTGATTTCTTAACACTTCCTTGTAAACTAGATTCTCCTTTGACCGTTTCATGAAAACCAAGACCAAGTTTAATAGCTGGAGACCTCTGATTACTAAGAATATTGTCCAGAATCTTAGTACTATCTTGAAACCTCAAGAGTTTATCCTTTTCTTCTAATTTACCTTTAAGAATGTTTACCTCAACCTCCAATTTTTGGCATTGCTTATTCTTGCTTTCTTCGACCCTTTTTCCTTCTTCTACTTGATCATTCAATTTTATCATTTCTTCCTTCAACCAATTTTCTTGTTCTTCACATGTTTGTAGCAGTTCTTCATTCTTCTTATTTGATTTTTCCAGATCTTCTTTGAGTGAGATGATTTCTGCTTCACGTCCTTCCTTTTCAAATGATTGTAGAAGTTCTTCATTCTTCTTATTTGATGCTTCAAGGTCAGCTTTCAAAGAGATGATTTCTGCTTCAAGTCCTTCACTGTGATTGGTTACTTTGTCCTGCAGTCTTTGATACATTTCTATCTGTCCCTTCATAGTTTCTATCTATTCATTCAATCTAGAGATCACATCCTTGAGGATAGATTCCCTCTTTTAAATTGATCACAAAAATTACTTTCATCATTGATCTTGAGATTTGCTTCTAGGCTTATATTGTTACTTTCACTATCTTCATCATTGCATGCACACGTGAGTGGATTACAAGAACAACAATTAATACCTGTTTCCTCTTCTTCATTTTCTGCTGCACATGTTTTCTGAGATATCTTCTTTTCTTGAGTAGCCTTCTTCTTTTGCTTCTTTGCCATGAGCACTAGCAGATCTTGGTCAGAATCTTCTTCATCTTCACTTGACACTTCATTTGCATAATAACTCTTTCTCTTTTCAAATTGTTTCCCTTTATCATGATTATCTTAATAAGGATATTTAGCAGCATAATGACCAACTTTTCCACAAGCAAAACACTTGAAGGGAAGCTTACCTTTGAATCTTCCAGTTCCTAGTTGGAGTTTTCTCACAAAATTTGCTTCTTCTTCTTCTGATATATAATTTGATTCCTTGACATCTGCCTTTTCTTTTCCTTTTGCACACACCTTAAAAGCAACTTCTTTGATTTGAGAGGGGGTGGATTTACAAGAGGAGGTGTGGGTTGGAGTGGAGTGGTTTGAACAGTGGATGAAAGATGAACAGAAGTGGATGGAACAGCAGTAGATCTCTGAGCTGATCTTGGATGAGAAACACCTAGATTATGTAAGAAATGAAAATCAGGAGGTGTTGATTCTCTATTCCCAAGAGTTTCACTTGTTTCGAGAGATGAAAGTGTAGGCTCAGAATCTAACTGATCTAAATCACCAAATGACCTAGTTCTGAATGGGTTTAATAAGTCAATTTGTGATTCATGAAGAGCTGAAAGGTTTTCAGGGACTGAATTGGCTCTTAGGGGTGGTCTGAAGATAGTTGAGGATTGTATCTTAGGAGACTTCCTAAGAATTCTTTCTGGGTTATCAACTATTTCAGGAGGATCTGGGTCAGGATGGGCTCTAGTGTGAATCTTTTTAGGAGCCACAATTTTTATATGTTTAGACCCAACTAAACAAGAAAAGTTCAACCAGATATGACAATCTTTAGGCGGTTAACTAATCTGTTTTCTCAATTCGAATCCTGCAGCCCTCTAACTGAGTTTGAATGATTTTATAATGATAAGGGTTCTTCCCAGTGGAGTCTTAAGGTCTGTTCAGGTTGGTGGAGTCGCCAGGTGGAAGGTTCAGAGTTTTTTCAAAGGAGTACACTGTCCACCATTGTGCTTGTGAAACATTCCTTTTCAAGGATATCTCGAAACACAACTAACTCTAACCAGAGATTGACGGGGAGGGCATTCACCAGATATGTCACCCTAAAAGAGGATGAGATCCAGAGGCTACCTGGCCCTTCCAGACTCTGCCTAAGAGTATAGGGTAAAACACATCAAAGACGTATACAAGATATCAAAACTAGTGTTTTACTACCAATCTGAAATGTTTTTGGTATTTTCTGAATTGTTTATATTTGTGGTTTTAAAAGAATGTCCTAACTTTGCCTCAAAACTTAGCTACGGTTATGAAACAAAGACAATCTATCCTTATGGCTAAGCTAGCTGATTTTCCAAGGTTAGATAAAAACTTAAAAGAATCCTAGGATTGACCTAGTTTGTCACTGATTCAATTGATCTTCATCTCAATTACCATTTCTTGGTAGTGCTTGAAAAGGATGCTTTTGACTCATAAGATGTTATGAAGATTCTGGGTAAGGGTCCCCAGCGGAGTCGCCAGAAATGTTAGCTTCTGGTGGCTCAGCTGCAAAATAGAACAATTGTCATGGAACCAAAGATTTTGGGTTAAAGTTTCCCCAGTGGAGTCGCCAGAAATGTTAGGTCTCTGTAATTTATTAGAAAGATTGGGAGAGTCCAATCACAGAGTTAACATCATTTCAACCAACTTTGGGATTCTAGGATCTAGCCCTCCTGAATCCGGAGAGGGATCTCTCCAATATGTGCAAAGATGGATATTGTCTTTGAAAAGTTTAAGGTAATGATATTAGGCTAGTTATGAAGGCCAAGGGTTTTGTTTTGTTTTGGATGGTTGAGCATGAAATGTTACTTGAGGGGAAAGTCCTAAGTGCAAAGTTTCAAAAGTGAGAAGTTGCAAGCAAATAGAATAGTTTTGGCAGATAGATAGATATAACGCTGGTTTTTAGTCCATTGGGCTATGGAGTCATATCCGGGCTTTAATTGAACAACAACATCAAGTGTGATCCAAGGGGCTAGTCATCTATGTCTAAGGATCTCTTTAAATTTTGATTTATGGAATGGAGTGATACATCAAGAAGGGGAATTAAACAGATGCAGAACGAAGAGCAGCCTAGGATCTGATAAGTAATTTTAAACCAGTCAGCCTTTGACAAACACTTTAAGAAGGACGTGAAAGCAGACTAGGATTTGGTAAGTACTTTTAAACCAACTAGCCTTTGACACACTTCCAATAGAAAACATACAAAACAAGGGGAAACACACCGATAACACAGAATGGTCTAAGATCTAGCAAGTGCTTCTAAACTAGCCAGCTTTTAACACATTCCAAGGGAAACAATCTGTTAGTTATGCAGACAAGTTTGGGACCAGGGCTAACCATATCTTCCTTCAGTTCATCATCACATAACACATACCGAAAGTAACATTCAGAAATAATATTCAGCTAGGACGATAAAATGAGGGAACACCAGCATTCTCATGCCTAAAACTGAATTAAGTCATTCCTAAATAACACAGATTGGAAGAAAACATTCAAATAAATATTTCTCAGCCAGAGAAGGTTGTTGATATACAGCAGGTCCTAACCCTGTTTAAACTGTTCTTTACAGTGGAAAATGAAACAACATGAAAACAGAAATAAAACAACAAGTTACAAATGAGAATAACATCACCGTCAATATAGATCAGGATCCCATGAAACAGCTTTTATATTGATGTCAAACTAGCTACAAACTTCAAGTCCAATGTTTCAGTTCAGCAATCATCTTCACTATTCAACCTAACTACTCTAGTACAAAAAGAGCTTCAAGGGCCAGTGAAAACTATGTACAAATAGAAGTCTCAAGCTCAAGTATATTTCAAAGTTCTGCAACCAACCCATCTCTCATCTTCTGTAGAGGTACTTATAGGAAGATGAGGAGGTGAGATTTTAACAAAATATCTCAAGGACAGTTAATGCAGAGTGAAGACTTCTCAGCCCTTCGAGAGGCTCTCAGGAAAATTTATGTGGCTACTACATTAATCTGCTATTAATAAATATCAAAGTTTCTGTGTGAAGCTTTTGTTTGACTTTGAGGTTTCCGTGCATGTTTTGGAGAATCACAGATATTTATTCATTGCTCTCTTGCTAACCGGTCACGTGAGGTGGATATCTGATTTTCTTCAATAACCCAGCCTTTGGTTTGAATGGTTTGAGGCAACAGGTGGTTCATCCTTACTTTAGGTCGTAAATTTTTTCGCCTTAGTTGAAACTATGAAGTTCTCTCTCTGCTCCTGTTAAAATGGTGATTTTTCTTTAACTGTGTTTAATTTGGGGATTAGGCTTTTGATAGTCAATCTTAGCCGTAATCCCTAAATTTTTCTTCAATCTTCTGCTCTGCTGCGCTCTGTTCTTCAACATTGATACTCTTTAACTGTGTTTGATTAAAAACAATGTCTTGTCAATGTGCAGACCCGCACTGGGCTTTACAGCATCAATACTCATAGAGTACTGACGAGACATGGAATAGAGCCCCGTGAATGGCCTCTTTAAGATAGCCAGAAGGCATAGGAAACGTCTTTCCCATCCCTTGGCTTTCCTTCATTTTATAATGGAAAACCATTAAAACACTTGCAAAACACAACAACAGTTAAGAAATCCTGCGGGAATAGGTTAAAACTGCTTCGGATGGCGGGGGGAGGAGCGTAGCCGTCGGATGAGGGCAACCAACGGTGGAGATCTGCATAGAAAGGCAAAAAAGATAGCGGGAGAAGAATAAGGAGGAGCAGTTTTGGACCGTCCAATCTGGACACGTGGACGGTCCAGATCTAATCGGAGGGTCTCAATCGGGGGTGGCATAAAAGGGGATGTGATTGAACTTTCAGTGCGATTAAGCGCTGGCCGTTGATCTGTAGATCAGATCGACGGCAGAAAACGAATCGGAGGTCTTTGAAATGGCGGTAGGACTTGCGATCGGAGGGAATAAGGGCCGTTGGATAGGCGGGAAATGGACGGCTGCGATGCAATCGGGAGGCGAACAGAAGGACCTGCGATTGCGATCGGCGGAACAGAGCGATTGAGCGCAAACCGTCGGATCACGGGACAGATCAACGGTGGAGATGCAATCGGGGCACGCAATCGGAGGAAAAGCAGAAGGAATTGCGATCAGCGGAGGGCCGTCGGATCGCGAGGAGATCAACGGCCACTATGCAATCGGGAGGGTTTCAATCGGAGCATCGCAATCGAGAGGCGCACGATGGGTGTTGCGATTGCGATCGGGGGGAGTGGCGTGATTGAGCGCTGGACGTCAGATCTTGCGACAGATCGACGGCGCGGAACGCGTCGCAAGACTTAACAATATGAACTAATCGCATCGGGGTTTTAACATATTTACAAAGGAATTTGTCTCCCGCCCGGCCTTCGATTGCGATTGGCCCGCAATGCTTAAGCTCTTGGTCTTGGGTGACGGGCATATGTGGGGAAGTGGTTTTTAGGACTTAGCCTAAGGGGCTTAGGTCCATAGCAATAAAACTTTGATTTTTTATGAGAAATTTCAAGGATTAAAATGGATTTGGGGGTTCCAAAATAGTTAAAAAGTGATTTTTTAACTATGAAAGGGGAATTTTTCATAAATGGAGGGAGAAATTATAAAAAGTAGAGGAATAATATGGAGAAACAAGGGAAGAAAATGATGGTTTCTTCAAGAATAAGGTATGAAATCGGCAGATGCCTTTAGTGAAAATGGGAGAAATGAGGATTTTGGAAAGAGGCATGAGGCCTATAAGGAGTCTCTAAGAGCCAACAATTTTTAGTGATAAAATTTGTTCCTTGGAGGCTCAAAAATTCTTAGCCACCTTTTGGTATAACAATTATTATAGGTGGCTAACAGTGGCTCCATTTGGGGATGGTGCCTCTTGAAGGCATCAGATAGAATCTTGTACTTGACTTCTGGGAGGCTCACCATTGCCTCATCCATTACTGCCCCTTCTCGTGATTGAATGATCTTGCTAAAAACATATCTGTTAAAATGCCCATGAAAATAATGGATTTTCATCTACAAACTTTTCTACCTACCCAATCCTACCGATCTATCATTTTCTTCAGAGTGCACTTGGATTGGCAAACTCTTTAATCAACATTTTATTCTTTTGAAAGCATAAAAAACTAATCTAATTCTACTCCTTATTTCTCCCCGAACTCAGGTTAAACAGTTGAGTTCAGATGTTTCTCTACCTAATCTACTGTCTGTTGGGATTAAACTCTCCAACAGACTTTCATTCTCTAAATTCTAAAGCAGAAATTTAAAAACAGTATAAGTCAAGATTGCCAGCTTTGACTTACGTGATCTTAATGGTATAAAAACAAGCCGCACAGATTATTATTTATGTTAAAATTAAATCAAAATGTATGTCTAAAATTTGAAAGTTTAAGTACGCTTCCTTTCTTCATAAACTGGGTTTGAGGCCGTTTTTCTTTTCTTTCTCGTTCAGAGTTTTGAGTGTTTTAGAACCGTATTTACAATTTCTTTGACTCAAAATAAAACGCTTTGGGTCATCTCTGGGAAACTTAGGTTCAGGTTTTGAGCTTGTTTGAACCTTCAATTTCTATCCTAATCTATCTACTGATAAGCCAAGATTGAACAGTTTGGAAAATCGGATTCACTAACCTATCAGCAGAAAAATTTAAAAGCTAATTAGTCAAGATTAGGTCGTTTGACTAACTAGAAGTGTGTTTTAAGGAGTGGCATTTGAGCTTGCACACTTTCAGATTTGTTACTCTTTTTGGCATGGGGCTTTGCCTTTCTTGTTTTCCCTCTGCCCTCTTTTCATTTTCTTTGTTTTGTATTTTTGATTTTTTACAACTTGAATGCAATGGTGGATGAAATATTTACAATGGAAAAATAAAAATGAAGGCTTTAAAACATATCATGAATCAAGAGAAGTAATGCTTGAGCATCCTGCCATTGACAGGACCCCCAAACAATTCTGTTCCATCCAGCTCCCGTAAGAAAAATGCATTATTACCAGCAATCGATCGATGGAGTAAGGGCCAAGCCACAGATTGTCAAATTTACCATGCTTTCCCTTGTCCTCCCTCTTTGAGTCCCACTTTAAAACTTTGTCCCCAATTTTGAAATTGCTGGCCTTTGTCCTTCTATCAAATATCTTCTTGATATTATCTTGCTTCTGCAATGCTTTGTTGTACACTTCCTCCCTGGTTTGTTGAAGATGAATGGTCTGATTTATTCTTCTGATTATGTCATTTTCTTCAGTCTGGAGCTCTTGAATTAACTTCATAACTGGCACACCAAGGTCATAGAAAACACCTGTATTCATGGGCTACTGTCGGAAGGCATACACCATCGGACTCTTCAATGTTAATCTATCAAACCTAAAGTATTGTTCAAATTTTGTGTGCCAAGACTTCTTATTGTCTTCCAACAAGCTTTTATTATGTTCACTAAGCTTTGTTGGAAGACTCTGCCAGTCCATTACCTTGAGGGTAATAGGCAGTGGAGTGTCCCAATGTTATCTGCTATTTATGACAGAATTCCACCATTCTCTTTGATCCAAATGCTGCTGCATTATCAGTAATGATCTTGGTAGGACAGCCAAATCTGGAGAGGATGTTGGTTTCTATGAATTTGATGATAACTGAATCATTGGCCTGTCTACATGGGATGGCTTCTATCCACTTAGTGAAGTAGTCTGTGGCAGTAAGGATCCACCTATGTTGGGCAGAGGATGGTGGGTGGATTTCTCCTATGAAGTCAAGTCCCCACCGTTGAAAAGGGGCTTCAACAGTAATTGGATGCAGAGGAAGGGGTAGTAATTTTCTCTTGCCCTCGAACAATTGGTATTTATGGCAAGTGGTTGTCAGTTTATGTACATCAGGAAAAAGAGTAGGCCAATAGAAACCAGCCCTCAAAATCTTGTTGGCTGTTGACTTCCAGTACAAATGGCCTCCACACTCTCCTTCATGGAATTTATTAATTTTTTTCTCGATCAAACCTGTGTGCAAACATTTAAGCAATATACCACTAGAATTTTTCCAATAAAGACATTTATCAATAATGCAAATAGTTTATACTTTTGAATTCAAAGAATCTCGCTTTGTTTTGGATAAACCAAAGAGGTGTATCTGGGACATAAATAAAACAACATTTCAGATATCAAGGAGAATTGAAAATGATCTTCAACGACAGGATGAGAATTCTTCTGGTCATCCAAAGCATTAATCATATTAATATCAAGAACTTCTACAATTTGATTCACCATTAACTCTGAAGCAGACTCGACCTTGATGAGCTTAGTGGGTTTAATCTCTAGATCATATTCAAGAATAACAACAATCCACTTACCTCTCTTACCATCTGGGTCCTGTGTTAGAATGTCTTTAACAACTGAATTTGGGACGAAGGCAATGATGTGTGAGTGAAGGATGTATACTCTGAAGTCTTTCAAAGCCTTTACTAAAGCGAAAGCTTGTTTTTCCATAATGTTATATCTGGCAAAGGGGCATCCCTCAATGCCTGCTAAAGAATGCAAATGGGTCGCTTTTGTCTCGGTGGTTTTTCCGTAAGAGGACAACAACTAAGTATGTTCTTACAAATGAGAAGATATAAAACTTTTCTAAAAATCAAAATAGAGAGAATTTGCTTGCTAATGCTTGTTTCACCACCAAAGGATGTCTTATTTCCAAGGTCCATTTTACCCCTTGCTCCTTTTTCAACATGTTTGTGATATTCCTAAGGAGCTCAGCTAAATTAGGGATGAACCTTCTTAAAAAATTGATCTTCCCAATGAAAGATTGCAACTCCTTGATGTTTCGAGGATGAGAGATTTGCAATATGGCCTCAATCCTCTTTGGATCTATCTTTATACCCTCCTCTGAAATAATGTGTCTGAGAAGTTTACCTTTTTGGAGACCGAATAATGTCTTCTTAGGGTTTAAAGATATTCCAAACCTTCTGCACTTCTCGAAAAATTTTCTCAAATGTTCTAAGTGTTCTTCATCTGTTTTTGAAAAGACAGTGACATCATCAAGATAGATAATGATGAAGAAACCCAATTCTTCCAAGAATGCTATGTCCATGGCTCTTTGGAAAGTTGCTCCAGCATTCATTAGACCAAAGGGCATTTTCACATACATGAAAGTGCCCCATGGTGAGGAAAGTTACTTTTTAATTGATCGCCAGGTGAACTAAAATCCGATTATACCGACAGCCACCGTGCTAAATTCAAATCATTTTAGACCCCACCACCCTTTGTAAAATGTGATCCATTTTTGCAAAGGGTAGTTGTCTTTTAACGAAGCTTTGTTTAAGTCTCTAAAGTTCATACATAGCCCGATTTTCCTGCCTTCTTCCTAACGGACACCGGATTAAGATACCCACCGTAATATCTAAGGACAATAATGCCAAGCATCAGGCATCTTCATGATTTCTTCTAACCAATGGCAACTGACAGTAATATTCAGGTGGCTTGCTGAATGGTTTTTGGTTTTTTAAGAGGATTTGTGTCAGATGGCTTTGTCATAGATTGGAGATCTTCAGAACTCCAAGCAAAACACTTAAAAATTTCGAATGTAAATTTCTAAGTATTTACCTCGAAGAGCTTCGGCAAAGTTTTGGACAGCTTGATCATTCTCGGTTTTTCCTCACTGCCTATATTGCACTCCTCTACTTCAGTTTCTACAGGTTCCAGTTTTGGTTTATTGGCCACATCGTTAAAATCTAACAACTTCTCTAAAGGTGTTAGACCACTTGGCAGATTTTCATCTTTAGAATGCAGAGTTTGTAATTCTTCCGTTTCTAACTCTGCACTTAATTCTGTTTTGCTCCTAAGTCCGCTAGACAATAGGTTAATATTGGCAGGTTGAGGAGACGTTTCTTCTTCACCAAGAAAGTTTTCACTGCAATGTTCAGACCTCATCCAATCAGGCTTGAATCATTTCTAATGTACAAGTCTTCATTTATCGTTTGTCAAACACTTGCCAATATTTTTCAAGTATCAGCACTCACGGCCTAACTCTTCTTATCGTAGTCGTATGGTTCCTAACTCATATATGCTAGACATGTTCATTATAAAGTTTTAATTGTGGGTCGCTATGTTTAATCATATAATAAAAAGATAAGGTGTACTCCCTAATGTTTCAAAAGATCAATGACATCATTCCTGAGTTCCCAAGTCCTGGGGTGATCAGACTGTACTCCTCATTGATGTGCCTAATGATTAATTCAGAATCCCCATAAACATCGATTCTCTTGGCACCTAATTTTTTCAAAAGATGCAAGCCTAAGAGAAGGGATTCCTATTCTGCTATGTTGTTGGAACACTGAAAGTTTAATTTGCATGAGATACATTCTGTGTGATTATTTTCAGTGTTAGTGATCCAGACACCTGCACCAGCATTTGTTTTGGTGCATGACCCATCGAAATACATAGTCCAGAGAGGCAAATTTTCAGTTTGGTGTATGGACTTTGTATCATTTGATTCCTCAGGTTTCTCATCGGGTTGAGGACTGTCTTTTTGACTACCAAAATTTAAGTTCAAAGGATTGATAACTTGCAGCTCAAGATCTGAGTTTAGTTTGCTAGGATCTTCAGACACAATAGACTGTTTCGGCACTTCAGCGTTGTTTTCCTCCTCTTTTATCTCAGCCATGGATT
Organism: Pinus albicaulis; assembly: GCA_034641835.2. Lineage (NCBI taxonomy): Eukaryota > Viridiplantae > Streptophyta > Pinopsida > Pinales > Pinaceae > Pinus > Pinus albicaulis. The sequence continues at coordinate 1,055,872,480 of CM076572.1, read as the reverse complement.
CTATTGAAATAATTTGTTCTGTGAGTGTTTCACTATTGAACATGATAAAAGAATCGAGGCTCATGTTTATAGCATAGAGAGGGGAGTTTTGAGGGCGATCCTGACTTGTTACTGTGTACTGCATGTGGGATTCCCTATAAAGCCTCCTTGTTTGATTGAAGACCGGGATAGTTGCATAGGTCATGTCCATTTGCATGGTCCCCTGTAACTTAGCCCCCCAAGACCGTGATAAAATAATTCCATACTTTGGGGGGACATCAGCCACAACAACATCCATGACTAAACATTTGGCTGGAATTTGGGCTAGATTAACACAAAGATCTTTAATCAATCCCAGACATCAACTCTCGCTGAGTCAAAGGACATGATCTTTGTATATCTGTAATTTCAAGACCTGTGCTCTCCATTACAGCCTTTGGCATTAAATTATGGGAAGCGCCTGAGTCATGCATAGCATTATGCAGAATTTTGTCATGAATGTTTAAGCTTACATAAAAGGGAGGGACAGGACCTTCTTGGAACTTTCCTTCAATCTTAGGACCACAAATGAGCTTTGGTTGGTCATCATTAAGATTGAGAGTATCTTCATTATCTTCTAAGTTCAAAGCCTTCAAAATTTTGGACCTATACAAATGTTGGGCAGCTAACTCAACCAAAGGAACAGAGATTTTGATCTTTGAGATTTCCTGTTCTAGGCTGAAAAGGTTTTGACTCTTTAGAACATTGGTTTCAGCCTTGTTTACTGCCACTTTATCAGCAATAATAGCTTGCTGATTTGGTTTATATACAGTTAAAACAGTTGTTTTCGCAGGAGTACTAACCGATGTGCTAGTACTACTAATGTTTGCACTCTGCTTTTCGATATTTTGAGTGTCTTTCTCTTTACCATTACCAGAATTAACAGCCACTGTTTTGTCCTTTTGTTTGATTGTTTTAGACTTGGTTGCAGTGCCGTTTTGAGAAGGTTTGTCATAGGTTTTATTGTTGGGGGTTTGTTGATTAGACCTACTTCTGAGTTCATATTCTCTTAAAGGTTCTATGACAGCGTTTTCCATATTTGGATAGTAATTCTGATTATCATCCCTTCTGTCATCGTAAGGTGTATAAAGACCTTGTTTATTATCATAATGAACCTAGAAGCTATCATCATCTACCCCAAATAAGTTTATATCATCCTCCTCTGTTATTTGTTTTGTTTGCTCAACCTCACTTAAAAAGTTTTGATGAAAGGGAGGAGTGATGTGTTGATCATCTTCCCGGGGTCTATTTGGAGGCTGATTTCTTCTAATATTCCAATTTTGGCTTTGGTTTCTGTTTTGAGGAGTGTTTTGATTTAGAATTTCTTGTGCTCTCTCTAGAATGCTCATTTTCTTCATCATTTCTTCCATCATTCTTTCCATCTTTGAGCTTGAAGTAGAAGGGGTGGGTTCCTCTCTAAAAGACACTCTCTTTTCTGTTTTCATCCTTGCCCTTTTCTCCATTAAGTGTACTTCCACAGAAAGGGCCCCTCTTTGCATGTCTTCAAGGGTTGCAAAATCTCTTTCCCTGAGTGAATATGTCATGTCAGGATCAAACCCTTCAGGAAATTTGTTTAAAGCTGAGCCCTGAGGAGGTTTCAGTTCAGGGGAAAGTGCATTATACACGCTGTTAAATCTGGTACAATAAGCTTGTACACTTTCCCAGGGTTCCTATGGAGATTGTTATAGTCGGCAAGGACTTGTAGAGGATTCTTCCTTACTTCCCATTTGTTTAAGAATGTTTGATGGAAGCCTTGGGGATCATTAATACTATGGGGGGCTAAACCTTTAAACCATTTTCACTTCTCCCCAATTATGAGTTAAACATCTGATTTTTGACAAACATTCATTATCAATTTATTTCTGGGCTAAAGTAGTCATTCATCTTGTCCACATGTTGAGATGCCGTTATGGTATTATTAGCATCATACAACGGAATTTTGGACCGATAATCTTGTGGAAGATTGACTAATGGTACAGAAGGGAAGGACTAAGGAGCATACCATGGGTCACAAGGGATATGGTGGGGGTGGATTTACAAGAGGAGGTGTAAGCTAATGCCCGAGCCTGAAATGTTGGATGAAAGATGAACAAGTGATGGAATACAAAGTAGGGATTCCAGCCATCTGGATGAGAGACACCTAGATTATGTAAGAAATGTAAATCAGGAGGTGTTGATTCTCTATTCCCAAGAGTCTTACTGGTTTTGGGAGATGAAAGTGTAGGCTCAGAATCTAACTGATCAAAATCACCAAAGGACCTAGTTCTGAATGGGTTTAATAAGTCAATTTGTGATTCATGAAGAGCTGAAAGGTTTTCAGGAACTGAATTAGCTCTTAGGAGTGGTCTGAAAATAGTTGAGGATTGTATCCTAGGAGACTTCCTGAGAATTCTTTCTGGGTTATCAACTATTTCGGGAGGATCTGGGTCAGGATGGGCTCTAGTGTAAATATTTTTAGGAGCCACAATTTTTATATGTTTAGACCCAACTAAACAAGAGGAGCTCAACCAGATATAACAATCTTTAGACGGTTCACTAATCTTGTTTTCTCAAATCAAATCCTACAGTCTTCTAACTGAGTGTGAAGGATTTTATAATGATAAGGGTTCTTTCCAGTGGAGTCTTAAGGTTTGTTCAGGATGGTGGAGTCACCAGGTGGATGCTTCAGAATGTTTTCAACGGAGTACACTATCCACCACAGTGTTTGTGAAACATTCCTTTTCAAGGATATCTCAAAACACAACAAACTCTAACCAGAGGTTGACTGGGAGGGCATTCACTAGATATGTCACCCTTAAAAGAGGATGAGATCCAGAGGCTACCTGGCCCTTTCCAGACTCTGTCTAATAGTATAGGGTAAAACACATCAAAGACGTATACAGATATCAAAAACTAGTGTTTTACTACCAATCTAAAATGTTTTTGGTATTTTCTGAATTGTTTATATTTGTGGTTTAAAAGAATATCCTAGCTTTGCCTCAAAACTTAGCTACGGTTACGAAACAAAGACAGTCTATCCCTGCGGCTAAGCTAGCTGATTTTCCAAGGTTAGATAAAAACTTAAAAGAATCCTAGGATTGACCTAGTTTGTCACTGATTCAATTGATCTTCATCTTGATTACCATTTCTTGGTAGTGCTTGAAAGGCTGCTTTTTACTCTCAATATGTTACGAAGATTTTGGGTTTCGGTCCCCAGCAGAGTCGCCATAAATGTTAGGTTCTGGTGGCTCAGCTGCAAAATAGAACAATTGTCATGGAAACAGAGATTTTGAGTTAAAGTCTTCCCCAGTATGGTCGCCAGAAATGTTAGGTCTCTGTAATTTATTAGCAAGATTGGGAGAGTCCAATCATAGAGTTAACATCATTTCAACCAACTTTGGGATTCAGATTAATCAGTCTCTCAATCCGAAGAGGATCTCCGTGATAAAAAGATGGATATACAAACTGAAAGTTTACATGATATTGGGCTAGTTATGAAGGCCACGGGTTTTGTTTTGTTTTGGATGGTTGAGCATGAAATGTTACTTGAGGGGAAAATCCTAAATGCAAAAAGTTTCAAAACTGAGAAGTTGCAAGTAAATAGAACAGATTTGGCAGACAGATAGATATAACATTGGTTTTTAGTCCATTGGGCTATGGAGTCATATATGGGCTTTAATTGAACAACAACATCAAGTGTGATCCAAGGGGCAAATCATCTATGTCTAAGGATTTCTTTAAATTTTGATTTATGGAATGGAGTGATACACTAAGAAGGGGAATTAAACAGATGCAGAACGAAGAGCAGCCTAGGATCTGATAAGTACTTTTATACCAGTCAGCCTTTGGCAAACACTTAAGGAGGACACGAAAGCAGACTAGGATCTGGTAAGTGCTTTTAAACCAACCAGCCTTTGACACACTTCCAATAGAAAACATACAAAACAAGGGGAGACACAAAGATAACACATAATGGTCTAAGATCTAGCAAGTGCTTCTAAACTAGCTAGCTTTTAACACATTCCAAGGGAAACGATCAGTTAGTTTTGCAGACAAGTCTGGGACCAGGGCTAACCATATCTTCCTTCAGTTCATCTTCACACTACATATACTGAAAGTAACATTCAAAAATAATATTCAGCTAAAACAATAAGACGAGGGAACGCCAGCATTCTCATGCCTAAACTGAATTAAGTCATTCCTAAATAACACATATTGGAAGAAAACATTCAAATAAAGATTTATCAGCCAGAGAAGGTTACTGATATACAGTAGGTCCTAACCCTGTTTAAACGGTTCTTTACAGTGGAAAATGAAACAACATGAAAACAAAAATAAAATAACAAGTTACAAATGAGAATAACATCACCGTCAATATAGACCAGGATCCCAAGAAACAGCTTTTATATTGATGTCAAACCAGCTGCAAACTTCAAGTCCAATGTTTCAGTTCAGCAATCATCTTCACTATTCAGCCTAACTATTCTAGCACAAACAGAGCTTCAAGGGCCCGTGAATACTATGTACAAATAGAAGTCTCAAGCTCAAGTGTATTTCAAAGTTCTGCAACCAACAATTTCTCATCTTCTGTAGAAGTACTTATAGGAAGATGAGGAGGTGAGATTTTAACAAAATATCTCAAGGACAGTTAATGCAGAGTGAAGACTTCTTGGCCTTTCGAGAGGCTCGAGGGAAAAATTTACAGGTGGATCACTACATTAACTGTTTCTCAATAAATATCAAAGCTCGGTGGAAGCTTTGTTTGACTTTGAGGCTCCGTGCATGTTTTGGAGTAACTCTGCAGATATTTATTCATTGGTTTCCTTGCAGAAGTAACTCCCTGGCTATGCTGGAGGCAGATATCTGATTTTCTTCAATAACTCAGCCTCTTTTTGAATGTTTTGAGGCACAGTCTTTACTAATGTAACGACCCGCCTTTAGTTGAAACGGTGGAAGCCTTTCTCGTCTGCTAAAACGCTTATGATTTTTCTTTGAACTTAAGCTTAATTTGGGGATTAGGCTTTTGATAGTCAATCTTAGCCGTAATCCCTAAATTTGTCTTCAATATTCTGCTCTGCTACGCTCTATTCTCAAAACTGATACTCTTTAACTGTGTTTGATTTAAAACAGTGTCTTGTCGATGTGCAGACCCGCACTGGGCTTTACGGCATCAAAACTCATGGAGTACTGACGAAACATGGAATAGAGCCCCGTGAATGGCCTCTTTAAGATAGCTCAAAGGCAAAGGAAACGTCTTTCCCATCCCTCGGATTTCCTTCATTCAGTAATGGAAAACCATTAAAACACCTGCAAAACACAACAACAGTTAAGAAATCCTGCGGAAACAGGTTTAAACTGCTTCGGATGGCGGGGGAGGAGCGTAGCCGTCGGATGAAGGCAACCAACGATGGAGATCTGCATAGAAAGGCAAAAAGGATAGTGGGAGAAGAATAAGGAGAAGCAGTTTTGGACTGTCCGATCTGGACACGTGGACAGTCCAGATCTAATCGGAGGATCTCAATCGGGGGTGGCAGAAAAGGGGATGCGATTGAACTTCCAGTGCTATTAAGCGCTGGCCGTTGATCTGCAGATCAGATCGACGGCGGAAAACGAATCGGCGGGTTTTGAAATGGCGGTAGGACTTGCGATCGGAGGGAATAAGAGCCGTTGGATAGGCGGGAAATGGACGGTCCAGATTTAATCGGAGGATCGCAATCGGGGAGGTCACAAAACAACATGTGATTGAGCCCTTTGCGATTGAGCGCTGGCTGTTGATCTGAGGACCAGATCAATGGCGGGGAATGAATCGGAGGAAAAGTAAAAAGGAATTATGATTGAAGTGGGGGCCGCCGGGGACGGCGGAGATCAACGACGGGTTGGCAATCGGGAGGCTTCAATCGGAGCATCGCAATCGGGAGGCGCACGATGGGTGTTGCGATTGCGATCGGGGGGAGTGGCGCGATTGAGCGCTGGACGTCAGATCTTGCGACAGATCGACGGCGCGGAACGCGTCGCAAGACTTAACAATATAAACTAATCGCATCGGGGTTTTAAAATATTTACAAAGGAATTTGTCTCCCGCACGGCCTTCGATTGTGATTGGCCCCCAATGCTTAAGCTCTTGGTCTTGGGTGACGGGCATATGTGGGGAAGTGGTTTTAGGACTTAGCCCAAGGGGCTTAGGTCCATTGCAATAAAACTTTGATTTTTTATGAGAAATTTCAAGGATTAAAATGGATTTGGGGGTTCCGAAATAGTTAAAAAGTGAGTTTTTAACTATGAAAGGGGAATTTTTCATAAATGGAGGGAGAACTTATGGAAATTAGAGGAATAATATGGTGAAACAAGGGAAGAAAATGATGGTTTCTTCAGCAGTTTGTTATACGAAATCAGCAGATTTTTCTGAGTATAAAATGGGACAGCAAATGAGGATTTTGGACAGAGGCATGAGGCCTAGAAGGAGTCTTCAAGAGCCAACAATTTTTAGTGATAAAATTTGTTCCTTGGAGGCTCAAAAATATTTAGCCACCTTTTGGTATAACAAAATATTACAGGTGGCTAACACCTTCCATCACTACCTTCTGTACTCATTGTAGATACATCAGATTTACATCATTTAACAAGTTCATCAAGTCAAGAACAACTTCGTCAAGTAGGTTGCCATCATCTTCATCAAGTGGGTTGCCATCAAGGACAACACTCAGCATCATATTGCCAACAAGAACCCCATAGAAACTTACATACTGGGACAGAATAGTAGGGATACAGGATAAAAGGAAAAAGGAGGGAAAGCAACTCTCCGAACAACCCTTTTGTTATGATGAAAGTCCTCTCATGGAATAGAAGGGGTCTAGGGCACCCCTCAAAAATAGCAGCCCTAAGAGATTTAAAAAATCAAGAGAAATCGGAAATTATTCTCCTACGAGAAACAAAGCAAGGAGATTTAGAAATGAAGGAAATAATTAACAAAATGAAGAAATACGGGGGCACCCTTTCTGAATCAAGGGGAGCCTCTGGGGGATTAGCCACCCTTTGGAATCACAACATATGGAAACAAAAATGCACTACGGTAAATTAGAATTTGATCAATGTGACTTTAGAAAATTGCAGACATCAGAAAGAAATCATAGTATATAATGTCTATGGCCCTAATCATTATAGGGACAAAGATCTTTGCTGGAGCTCCATCAAAGAGCACATAGGCAATGTCAACAATAGCAACATTATAATGGGAGGAGATTTCAACTTAATTATTCATGCAATGAGAAAAGAGGAGGCTGCTTCAGCCAAGACCCTTCCTGAGACTAGCTTGAAGCCATAATGCAAGACCACAAGTTGGTTGAAATTTCCCCTAAGAATCATAGATACACATGGAGCAACATAAGAATTGGGAGAGAAAATATAATGGAAAGACTTGACAGAATCCTGGTTGCTGTCACCTTGCTTTTATACTACTCCACCGCCACTGCCAGCATTCTCCCCTTTCCAGCTTCTGATCACTATCCTGTCACTCTCACGTTTGGATACCACCGCTCTCTTGGCCCCATTCCCTTCAAATAAAATCCGCTCTGGAATGAAATCCCGGAAGTAAACTAGCCGGTGCGCAATACTTGGATTCAACATGTTGAAGGTTCTCCCTCTTTTATATGGGAAACCAAGCTAAAAAAAACTAAGTTGGCCTTGAAGGAATGGACCAAAACTCAATACAAAGAACCTGATCAAATCAAGATTGAAATTAAATCCAATTTAGATGATGTCCACAACAACATCGAAACTCATGGCCTCAATCAAGAATGCCTCAATCAGGAAAAATATCTCTATTGGTAGCTCTATCAAGCCAACAAAAAAGAGGAGGAGAAATGGTGTATCAAGTCAAAGAATCTATGGCTTCAAGCAAGTGATAAAAATACTTCATTTTTCCATAAGCAAGCCACTGTTCGGAAAGAAAAAAACAACATTACCACCATCAATGACACAGTTGGTCACCTGCAAATAGATAAAGAAGCAATTAAAAATGTTGCCACCATGCACTACAAAGAACTCCTAACAAAGACAAGATTTCTGGAAGATTACTCTGATCTTCTGCAACATCTTCCTCCCATGATCACTGAAGATATGAACAGTGCACTCAACAGGGAAATTTATGAAGAAGAGGCCAAAAATGCAATCTGGGCCTTGCATCCGGATAAAGCCCCAGGGCCTGATGGGTTTTCTATCATTTTTTATAGAACTTATTGGGATCTAATAAAAAAGGATCTTCTGAAAATGATAGGATCCAACGGAAGAAGAAAATTGGGGGATACACCAATTCTACCTTCCTTTCCCTTGTCCCCAAAGAAAACCTCCCCTCCTCCTTCTCTAGATTTAGGCCCATATCTCTTTGCAATTCCTCCTATAAGCCCATCAAAAAAATTATTGCCATGCGCCTCAAACCTTACCTTCATAGCCTCATCTCGGAAAACCAAGGAGTCTTCATTTCACAAAGGCAAATTACTGATTCCATCTTCCTTGTACAAAAATCCATTCACTCTAGCATCTCTAGCAAAGAAAAGGGATTTATTTTAAAGCTTGATCTTGCCAATTCCTTTAACAGGGTCATGCATTCCTTCCTCCTTTTTGTGCTTCAAAAAATAGGGCTTGATCTAAATTTCCTTTCTCTTATTAACTCCTGCATCTCTGGGCCCTGGATATATCCTCTCATCAATGGCATACCAGCTCCCTCCTTTCAATCCTCTCAAGGTTTAAGGTAGGGATGCCCTGTTTCCCCCTACCTCTTCATCCTCGTGGTGGAATCCTTCAGCAAGGCCCTGGACCATATGAGGTGAGTGGGACTCATCACAGGCATTAAATTCAATAACATTGTTAAAAATATGAATCACTCTCAATTTGCAGATGATACTCTTCTGATGGGAGGAGCATCCAAATAATTGCTCAACGTTTTAAAACTATCTTGGACAAATTCATGCTTTATTCTGGAGGTCTGATCAATCACCAAAAAAGTTTCATATATGGATGGAATGCCTCCACCCAAACCATTCACAGCATTGCTAACATCTTTGGTGTTCCTTGAAAATTGAATTAGGACCATTTCACTTACTTGGGCATGCTTGTGAGTGTTGGTCCTTTGAAGGCAGAAGTCTGGAATGTCACCATTGACAAAATGAAGAGAAAAGTTCAACAATGGGGCTCAACATGGCTCAACCCAGCAGGCCGCCTTATCCTTCTTAAATCTGGTCTTTCATCTCTACCCTTGTACCACTTCACCCTTCTCCAAGCCCCAGCTATCATCCACCTTAAATTTGAAGCTATCATTAGGCACTTTCTTTGGCAAGGTGGAAAAAATGAAGAAAGGAAATATAACCTTGTCAAATGGAGACAACTAATCCAATACCAGGAGCATGGAGGAATTGGAGTTCGCTCTCCTAAGCTCCTAAATAAAGCCTTTGGAGGAAAGATAGTCTGGAGGCTTATCAGTGGGAATCAGGCTTGGTGGAAAAAAGTCATGGAAGTCAAGTACGTTAACTCCACCCGACAACATCTCTTTGACCAAGATATCCCCAATAGAACTTGCTGCAAAATTTGGGCTCTCTGCAAAAAATCCATCCCCTTCTTTGCCCAAAATCTCTCCAAAGTTCCCATGGGGGGTAACACCATCAATATAGGGAAAGATAGAATTATGGGGCAGATCCCTATCATTGAAAAACCTGGCACCTAGTGCATACTCTCATACCTCAGCAATATGGGTCTCAACCTTTTAATTCAATTCTCTAAGTGGGATGCCCAAACTCAAATCTGGACTGGATGGCACTTTCCTAAAGTCCCAGCCCATCTTGAAGCTAATCTTGACAACCTTCAATCACACCTCTATGGTTCTTCTCCCTTGTTAGTATGAATCTTTTGTCGAAGTGTACGAAAAAAGACCACTTTAGCTATGCATAACTTATAGCTCTAACATCAAAGATGGCTGCCAATATCTTCAGATTTGTAGTTAGTTGATCAAGACAAGTGCTGCAGAAAACCAGATCTATGTATAAAGAGACATTAAGCAGTAAAAATAAGGTTTTGCTCCATATATCCAATAGACAAGACAAGAACAATATTTTTTGAAAGAATTTTTGTATTAAGGGCACTTGGGAGGAAAACAAGGTGTTTCCAATTCTCCTCAATGGGATGGGTTCTTGGAAGTCCTCAGCACTTCAGATCTAGCATTTCTCTCTCCTGTTGGTGTAGAAAACCCAGACAAAGGTAGAACTCAAAGGGAGCTCACACAGCAAATGATGAAAAATATGACGATGATAATGGCTCAAAGTCAGACCAAGAGTTTAGATCCAGAGTGATCTAATAGGCAACAAAAGGTGAAGAATGGTAGGAAAAACCCTCCTATTTATATCAAAATATTGGGTCATTCTAGATCTTGGTGCATGATTAAAATAACATTAACCAAATCTAGGTCCACCTTTTATGGAATATTTTATTATATTTGTTGGAGGGAAAAAGTATTTGACTTGGGTCAAATCCCTTTATTTGTGAATAATAAATAAATAAATGATTTATTTATCATTTTAAGGAAGTGGTTGAAAGATAATCAAACAAATAATGATTTATTTAATTATTTATGGGTGATTTAGTCATATTTAACAAGGAATATTATTTAAATAAGATTTAAATAATTATTCCTAGAAAATAATAAGATAAATAAAGATTTATCTAATTAATTTTTTTGTTTTGGGTTAAACATGACCAGGAATAATAATTGAATTATTGTTTAATTAATTATTCCTTGAGGAAAATCAAACAAATATAGGTTTGTTTAATATTTCCTTTTGGGGTTTCCTGTTTAGACCATAAACAACCTAATAAATTTGTTTTATTAAGTTATTTTACATAGTGAAAGCAATTTTACTTAGGGTAAAATTGGTCTTACATGGTGTACTTGGGTCCATCAAATGATAGTAGGTTAGATGACTAAAAAGTGGTGTAACATCCCTTAAAAAAAGACAGTATTGATGGATTCCGATGGGACCCCTTTGGCTCAGCATTCACCATCAAAGCTGCTTATCAACATATTTGCAATGAATATTATCCTTCTCCTATTCGGCCCAATTGGAAGGCAGTATGGAAATCGGAAGCAATCCCCAAGATTAATATTTTCATATGGACTCTCCTAAAAGATAAAATTTTAACTTCTGAAAATCTCAAGAAACGAGGTGTGCTCAGACCATCAATGAGCCCTAATTTCCAAAATGTTGAAGAGACAACCCACCATCTCTTCATTGGGTGCCCCTTTGCTACCCGCTGCTAGACTGAGCTCACCCCTTCCTTTCAGCCTTGTTGGCCACACCATGGCTCTATTGCTGAAGTTCTCCACTCTTGGAAAAGCAGCTACCCTTGGGGAAAAAAGAAGAAAAAAATTACGAACAGGATTTGGGACACCATTCCTTATGTGGTTTTGTGGAACATCTTTCTTGCAAAGAACAAGAAGATTTTCAGGGACAAAGAGCCTTCCTTTAGAAAAGTCTGCAGCAAATCTTGGAGTCTCACCCTTGAATCAATCTCTGCAAAGTGCAATAGCAGAATTGACTACAGTGAACTCTATGCTGAAGAAAGGCTCTTCCTTGGTGATTTTTTTGATAGGAATAACATCTTTAATACTCCCTCTAAACAACCCTACAGAAAAGATACAAGGTGGAATATCCAGCTCAAAGAAGAGGACTTCGCCGATTGGATAAAGAACAACGCCAGACCCTCTCTTTTCTTCGATGGGGCTTCTAAATCAAGTTCGGGCATTGCAGGGGCAGGAGGAATCATAAAGAGTGAAAATGGTAGCACTCTCACAACTTTTGAATGGGGTCTTGGCACCCTCTCTAACAACAGAGCAGAGGCCTTAGCCCTTCTCCAAGGTTTGTACCAGTTAAAGAAGCTTAACATTACAAATGGTATGGTCTTTGGTTATTCCTCCATCGTCATCAACCTGATGAATCATGATCTCCCAACTGAAAAACATAGCCCTCCTCCAAATTATCAGCAGATGCCACAACCTTCTGGATGGTATGAAGGACACATCCTTCTTTCACATCCTCCGAAAATTCAATAAGGAAGCTGATCTTCTTTCCAACAGAGCATGCACGCAAATATCGAGGCAAATTCTTTGTAATGATGTCTTAAATCTCTTACCTCTGCCATGATCTTGATCCTGACTATCACTAGATCCTATCTGATCCTTCTCTTTGGCCTCACAACACTCCTCTTCATTTTTTGTACTCGCTCCCTCAATCTTCTTGTGAACTTATTGCCTTGGTTATCCCCCCGAGCTGGCTCCCTCCTCTCTCACTGTCCTATTTATCTCTCTTCTCCCTACTCCTTCAGTCATTCCCATTCTCCCTCCTTGTGTGACTCTCACCTCCCTTTGCTGTTAATTCTCGTGATTTTTTGCATCACGATCCCTCTCTCCAACAGGCCTCGACTGCACTCAGTTCCTCTAGCGCTTCCCCCTCTCGGCCCTCTGCCTTCCTCCTCTGCATCTACTATTTTCCTCATCTTCCATCCAAATCAACGTCTTCGTAGAGCTTCTGCTTATCTTCCTCCTTCGGATTTTGTGCACCCCTTATCCTCAGCAATCTCCTATAGCATGGCTAGTAGTGAAGATTGCCTTCACTGCGCGGATCTTCAAGTAGATCTTAGAAAATCAGATCTCGCCATAAGGTTCTGGATGCAAAAATGCAAATGGAGGTCAAAATATTGGATGAAAAACATGAAGCAGATGTTAATGTATTTCTTCACAGAGTCTCCTCTCTCCAAAACTAGTTTAACACTCTCTCCAATCGATGTACTCATTCTAAATAATCGGTGCAAATTCTCAAATACATGCTGGAAAAGCACACTGCTCCAAGCTCCAGCTCCAGCAACTTGAGGAATGCTGGCAATGAAGACAATCTTGAAGATTCTACAACTTGCCATATCAGCCATATCAACATTGATTAATCTACTCTCCTCTATTAAGCATGTCTTTCAAATTTGTCTTTCTACTATTTCAGTTTGTCCGCATATATGCATTATCAGTATTTCGGCTCTTCTCGAAAACTAGAAACAAAGGAAATGTAGCATTTTGTTGTAGCTACTTCCTCCACTGCACTGCAAGCAGTCTAGCACGTAATCATGGAGTCTTATATCCCCTTTTTTGGAATACAAAATAGCAACCGATTATGTCAAAAAAACAAAATCTTAAATTAACTCCTGAGCTAACTTTAAAATATATTTGACCAACTGCATGTAGAATTAGCTTTTACAATAACTTCTGAATTGATGCTAAAATATCTCTGACTGAAATATTGACTTTGGTGGCTTTCATTAAATCAGATTTAAGCTGGAGGTGGCCTATGTGTTTGAGAAGTAGTAAATTCTATCTCAACATCTAGTTTTGCCTTCCCCGTTGATTTTTCTTCTGATTTGTCTTTAAACTAAAAACTGTCTTTATCTGTATATCTCCTTAGTGTCTTTGATGTTACTTTTAATTTTCTCCTTTTACGTCTTTATCTGCCTTTTCCTTAACTATATCCTTTAACTGTGTATTTCACCTATCTTCATCTTTACTCTTGACTGCTTTGTCTTCTTTTTATACCTTTCACTGTCACAGTAAATTCTTTACTTTTCACTGTCTTTTCCTTAACTTCGCCCTTCATTTGTTTTATATATTAACCCTGACTGCTTATTTTCCTGCCTTAATCCATTCTTCTGCTTATAATCTTCTGGTGAGTAAGGCCTTTAAACTGAGATCCAGAGAGTCTGGATCTAACAAGCTTTTGGAACAAGAACCAGAAGCTTGTTTATCTCAACTCCTGGTATGTTAATTACCTGCAAAATCAAGACAATTGTTAATTAAAGATGAAGGTCTACAGGGAGGCGAGCAATGGTGGCTAATCTCATTGTGCACGGAAAATAGGTCTATCATATAGGCATGCTGGGTAGGTGTTTTGAATTGGAAGTAGAGGATGGTTTCATTATGCACGAGGAGGTGGTTTTATGGTTTATCGCATATCCAAAAGTGGTTGGGCAGTTTTAAAATTGGAAATGAAATGAAGAAGAGAAGCGACACATGGCAGAAGGGAGGGGTTGCGAAACCACCCATTTCGCAACCCATGAAAGGTTTTAAGTGGCGGGTGTTTTGGGTTGTGAAAAGGCACGAGGGCCGTTGGATCGAACGATGGAGATTAGACGGTGGTCGAGCGACGGATTGACAGTGGGTTGATTTCATAGGTGGGGTCAGGTTTTAAATGAAGTGGAGGGTTTAAACGTTAGCTCGGGGTTTTAATGTATTGAATGGGAATTAATGTAATAGTGGGACCCATGGATATAACAAAGCGGAGGCATTTAGTATAAGGTGGGGCCAGGGTTATATTAAAGCGGGGAGGGGGTAAGGTTTTTAAAGAATAGGCTTTAATAGAAATACGAGTCGGGCTTTAACATAACAGGGGTCAGGTTTTTAAATAAAAAAGTTCTATTTAAAGCGAGACCCAATAGGGTAAAATTTATTTAAAAAAAATGTAAAAATGGGTTTTACATTGTTTTTAATGAAAGAAAGGGAATGGGTTTTTAGCTAGGGAAAGGGGTTTAAGAAGGGGAAAAGGTTAAATATATGGGGGTTTAGGAAGGGGATTTATGGTTCAAAAATTGGATTTCAAAGCATGGGAGTGTCAGAAATAGGTAAAATGAGAGGTAATGGAGAGGGTAAATGAGAAATAATGAAGACAATGAGATTTAGTTCTCCATTTGCACTTAATCAGAAAAATTTTCCTCTTTTAACAGAATCAAATGGTAGATGGACTTGTTTGCCCCCTTTTTTTTTCCTTCAAAAAGAAAACTATATAATTGCTAACCTTATAACTTCCAAAGGCTCAGATTAAAATGACGAGCTCTTGTATTCTCTACCTAACTATTGTTCTGCCAAGATTGAACAGTTTGGCCAACTCTTTATTCACGAACGATCAACTTGAAATTTAAAACATGAATGAATCAAGATTAAGAAGTTTGATCATCATGAATTGCGGCATTTTTTAGACAAGATGCACACAATATTATTTTCAAAAGAAAACTAAACTAGAGGTAGTGGCATTTGGATGTGCAGCAATTTCAAGATCCGTTCTTATCTCTTTTGTGGGATTCATTCTTTATCTTTTTCTTTCCTTTGGCCCTTCGATTTTTCTTTTAGGACATACCCTCTTCTCATTTTTTTAATATGGTAAAACCTTTGCAGAAAGGCAAAGGTATATACAATATTACAAGCTTTAATAAATAGTCAATTAAAAATTATGATCCCTATTATTATAGGACCCTAACACTGGGAATATTTTGTTTTCTCTAAGCCAATGATGTTTCACCATGTTTCACATTTTGGATCGTTGATTTGGTTGTACGAAGGATTTTTTTGGACCTATGGATG